>OX424573.1:61733690-62003690 GCA_949152435.1 Gastracanthus pulcherrimus | reverse complement strand
AGAGGTAATGTATTCCGGTAGGCTGTTCCAAAAATTTGAGCGACTATTACGAAGGAATTGGCATATAAGGAAGTTTTGAAATTACGGATAAGGAGAGGTTCATTGCGGAATCGAGCTTATCTACGCACATCACTATCTGCCGTGAGTATTAAGTTAGACTTAAGATAATCTGGACAACCAGTCTTAAGTGCGGTAAACGTCAGCGCACCGATGAAGTACTCTCTTCGGGCCTTCACCGTGAGCCACCCTAGCCGTTTACGATAGGGGGTAACATGAGCCATTCAGGGAATGGTACAAAAAATAAAGCGGGTGCATGCATTCTGCGCCCGCTGAAGCTTCAGGTTCTGTTCACCAGTTAGGTTATGGTAGACAAGGCAGGTATAGTCAAAGTGAGGGAGAATGGGTGAGTGCACAAGTGATTTACGGACACCAAATGAAAGAGCACGTTGATGAGGACGGAGCTCTCTGAGGGTACGAAACACTTGCTGACAGATCTGTGATACTTGCTTTCTCCAATTGAGATCAGGAGTCAGCCAGACACCTAAATTTTTTACTTCATTGACAAAAGAGATGGGAGTGCCATTGACTGTAACCATAGGTAAAAGTTCTAAATCGATGAATGAAATGTTTAATGTGCTACCAAAGAGCACTGCTTTGGTTTTGGACAGATTTAGAGTAAGCCCATTGCAAGAGGCCCACTTGGTAATCGCAGCGCAATCCTCAGATACCTTGTTAATGGTGTAAATGAGATCATGACGTTTGCAGCTTCTGTAAACTTGAGTATCATCAGCGTAGATCGTATGTTTGGTGAATTTCAGTACCATGGGGAGGTCATTGATGAAGATGGAAAACAATAATGAACCTAGGACGGAGCCGTGGGGAACGCTAGCCCAAGTATCAATCCAGTCCGATATTTTACCACTCTCATCAATAACAGCCTGGCATCTATCAGCAAGATAAGAAATGAACCACTGTATGGAGTGATCACTGATTCAAATGATCGAAGTTTATGAATTAATATGTGATGGGGAATCTTATCAAATGCCTTGGAAAAATCAAATAAAACTAAGATCGTGAAACCAGAGCTATCCATTTCGAATCTTATGTGATTGAGAACGCCGAACAGAGCCGTCTGAGTACTGTCACCTGCTCTAAAGCCAGCTTACCGTGGGATGAAAGGGTTGTGTTTCTCAATGTGACGCAGGAGTTGCTTAGATAGAATCTTCTCTAACAACTTAGAGCTCTCAGACAACCTAGCAATTGGTCGTAGTTCAGATACGTCGGATGGAGCTGGTAATTTGGGAATAGAAGTAATAAGAGTCTGTTTCCAAAGCGCTGGAGAAGATGCCTTGGTGACTGATAAATTGAAAATTGTGGTGAGTGTTTCGAGAATGGTGGGACATGATAGTGAGAAATGTTTAATAGCGAGTGCATCAAGCCCATAAGTTTTGGACTTGGCTGAGGCAAGTGCTTCAAAGATATCACTGGGGGTGATGTTAGTGACAGTTAGTAAACGTACATGAGATGGAATTGAGGAGAGGGGTGGTAGTGGGAGTACAAGAGACGATCTAGATGCATTAGCAATGGATGTAAAATGATTATTAATATTATTGTGTGAAAAAAGCGAAAAAGGCGAGGTTGATGGAGAGGATGTTATGCCTAGCCTGTTGATAGAACTCCATAGGTGATTTGAACGTTGAGCTCTAAATATTTCATTAGCGTAATAAGCGTCTTTTGAGTTTCGGAAAATTTGTAGGACCCATGCATGCAGAGCTCGAAATTCGGTAAGTTGCTGTCCCCTGTTATGTACTCTCTTATAAGCTCTATCGCGTTCTTTCATGACGGAGCGGATGTCAGATGAGACCCATGATTTTCGAGGATTACATAGATTAGCGGAACGAAAAGGTGAAAATTTATTGACGGAGCAAGTGACAGCATTGTTAAATCGAGTGACCATTTAATTAGTATTATTGTCTTGTTTAAAATCATTCAAATTATTGGATAAATCAGCGAGATACGGAGCTCTGTTGAGACCACGGAAATCACGAGTATTAATTTGACGAGAAACATTGCGCATAATACTAAAAGGTAGCATCTGATTTGCTATATCTTATAACCGCTGAAGACGAATGTACAATAAATAGGTCGAGCCATGTGTGAGATTGGTATGGTGAGTTGGCCCAGAAGGAACAAGATACAGAGCATTCGATCGAATGATGTCATACATGTATTTGGCTTCGTATGACGTAGTAGATAATATGTTCACATTGAAATCACCCGTGATAACTATACTGTCGTAACGCGTGAAAATGGCTGAGAGTTTGTGAAAAAATTCATGCGGCATTGCTGTTTTTGGTGGCCTATAAACTTCTGAAAATAAGAGAGATTTACAATCATGGGTGATTTCCATTATAATATACTCTGGGACGGTAGATAGCGAATTCTCCACCCGCACGTCTTACGCGGTCGTGCCGAATCAGGGCGTACACGTCAATGGTCATAGATATGCATTTGTCCTCACTAGACAGTTTTGATTCTGTGATGCCTACTATGTGTTTAGGGTGTAAGTCAAGATATGCTTCTACATCCTCGAAATGTGTTGTAAGACCATTGACGTTGGCATGCATGATTTCGACACCACCGAGGAGGGCAGGGGGTGGGGAGTGTACCGTATTCGTATTAACCGATCTTAATTCTAAGAATTGTCGCTCACGTTAGCACCTGTCAGAAAATTCGTTGAGACATTAGCACCAGACAGACCGGACATCTCTATAAGATCACCGGACAAATTATTTAATACCTGAAGGGCCCGTTTGCTAGCTCCTATTATCGGCTGGCAAGCTAATAAGTCATTATCACTATGGATCGGAATAAGAGGAGATTTATTATCTTTGCACATGTATACCATTAAGTTGATAACTCTGGGTCGTTTGTACCCTAATTTATTAGATTGCGATCTGGCTTTTAACAAAAGATTATATACATGCCTAGGGTACAAAATTCGCAGAAATATCAACGAGGTGGAAGCATTACCGAATACCATTGCTGCTGTAAGTGATTTTAAATTAAGCCGCGTGAAAACTGCGTGGTCCCGAATATGAGCAGATTTAAATTTTACTACTACGCTACGGATTTCTGGAACGTGAAGATAATAAATTACCATCGTGCGGGTGCGTGTTGCTCCGCTGACAAAATATCCCCAACAAGATTAGGTAGGCTCCTTCAATTCAATTCAATAATTCAAGGCTCCTAGAACCTTTACGGCAATCTGGTGTAGGATCAGCAAAATGTCGAGTGGAATACCGGACATCATGAGTTCCGCAGAATCAAAATTAGCTGCGGGCGCTGGGTTTGCAGTAGTACTACCCAGCGAAGGTCTGTTGGCAAGTGCTTCAACTTTCCGGTTCAACTGTTGAAGTTGTGAACTTTGCGACTCAGCTGTTTGGACACATTTTTGTATCTGTAATTGATAGTCTTCGAGTCTTGTATGAATCGCAGTCAAGACATGCAGCCTTTCTTTAATTATGATTTCTTTAACTTTTGTTGAGTTTCTTTTAATGAATTAAATTCCGCAAAAATCAGTTGCGTCTGCTGCAGCATAAGTTGATCTGTTTGGCGCTCGACACAGTCACTGTAGACTAGGCCGGTAGTCCAAGCGCAGGCAAATTCGTGGCAGAGCTAGCGGCAGTCGACTGATGCTGTGATAGTAACAGTGGGGGAACATACTGTTCTCCAGTAGTTGGTATTGCGAACGGCGTGGAGCAAGAGAGATGGAGATAGAGACGGAAATAGACATGGCGACGTGCCTGCGGCAGTCGTAGTGTAGTCGAGTCGAGCTGCGGTGAAGAGGGGAGAGGCGTTGGTGAGTGCGTCTACTAGTGTATAGATAGGGTAGGCATGAGAGCCGCCGGCCGCGTAGCTGTGTGTAGTCATTGTTGTGTGTGTTCTCTCCTCTACTGAAGAGATACCGGCTGCGTTATTACCAGCTGATAGCGACAAATGATGCTGCACAGAGCGGTGCGGATTCGCATTATCATTAGCCAAGAGCGAATCCAAAAGTGCTGGGGCATTTGTGCACTTGTTTAGGCAGAGATTTCTAAGGTCCTCCGTACCATCACAATTATTAGCAGATAGTTTGCTTGCCGAAAGAGAAGTGTCTGCTGTTCGCTTTCAGCTATCAACACAACACGCCAGAGAGCCATCTTCGTTAAACCACACTTTGCGTACACAGTTTGTATGATAAAGCACTGCACACTTGTTGCACTGGGATGCTTCCAGATCGCCACGAGTTACGCAGGAAGAGCAAAAACCAGATTTGTGAAGCCGATCAGACATGTTAGAGGCCGGTCGAAAAAAAACAGAGAGGGGGAGAGAGAAACAGTCCGTATTTCGTGGAGCAATATGCAGGAGACCCAACTCTTATTCGTTCGAGTAATCAAGCATGCTCGGCGGAATGATCGACATTTAAATTTGAATAGGTACCCTCTAGGTTCGGACGTGAACTGCTGCTGAGTGCGGATTGGCTGAGACATATATGATGTTTTCAATGTTTCCAAAGTGAAGAAAAACGTAACAAATATGTATAATTAATATCTAAATCCAATAATAATATTGACGAATTCTGATTATTTTATAAGTGAAGTATCCCGATAAATTCTTTATTTGTATTTTTATCTATAAAAATAAAAGGGTAGTAATTTGAGTTTTTAAAATAAAATATGAATAAAATATAATACATGTATTAATATAATCACCTTTTTTGCTTTCACGTAGCCTGCAGGCTGACCTGATGAATCAATTTAATTACTCTTAATTTAATTACAACTTAAGTTTTACGGGGCGTAAATTGTTCATATTAGATATTAAAAAAGATATATAGTAATCCAATATTAGAATAAAGAAAATCGTATTGAAAAAATGAATTTAGTTTGAGCAAGCTAAGTGTCAATGAATTGGCAGCGGTTTTTTATACGTAATAGAGCTTAAATTAAAGGTCTTTTTACCTACTTTTTATTATATTTTGAGTGATTTATCCGTAATACAAACTGGTAGAGATATGATTGGAAAAAGAGGTATCTGTTATCATTAAAATAACGAATATTTTGAGTAAAGTAAATCGCAGTAAATTCATTAGAATGAATTACAGGTACTAGACTTCATTTTTGGACCACAAAACACCTCCTAAAGTCTAACCGTTACGCTCACCTTATAAGTGTAATATTTGTATGTCACAAAGTGAAACTCTTGTCATAGAGTTAAACTTCTATGTCATAGATTACAATTTGCATGTCATAAAATTATACTTTCATATCATAGAGTGTCATTTTTATGTCATTCATTAAAATATGTCGTTGTTTTTCATGTCACTGAGTAATATTTTTAAATTATAATGTGAAACTTTTATGTCAAAGATTAATATTTTTAATTAACAAAGTGAAAGTTTTATATGACTGTGTATCAATCTTTGTCATAGAGTAACATTTTTGTGTCATACAATAACACTTTTATGTTATAGAATAACATTTTTATGTCAGAATAACATTTTTATGTCAAATTTTAAAATAGATTTTTTATTTAACTTGAAAATATATTTTTTTAAATAATACATATAATTTGCACATGTTAGAAATGAACCAGACCCACAGTAACTACGAATAATAAGTGGAGAAATTGCGATTCCATCAATTAATGTCAAAGTTCAAATTGCTGGGGCAACTAACTCACGCAGATAGCCGAGAAATTATAATGGAATGTCATCGCATGGATGTTGATGATGATTATGGCGATGATGATAATGATGAATACCCAACCGAACGCAGTTAATTGGACTTACACGCAATTGACTCCTGTACAACATAATACACAGGAGATCGAGTTACCACCGACACCTCTACCAGTATATCTCATAGAAGTTCAACGAAGTAAGATAAATTTATCTATTTAAATTCAATGTTTCTTATTTTAATAACCAGTTAAATTTGAATAAATTCATACAGAGAAATTATTGAACTTATGATATTTCAATGACACAAATTTCCACAGTTTTCTTTAAAACTATTAAATTTTCAATAATTAGAATTTAAAATTTTATTCTGAAAAAAGTATTATTTTCTTAAATGTGGTTTATAATATTTCAGTCTCAAATTTCTAAAAAATAATAGTTCATTATCAAAAATTTTCAGTTTTCAAATTTATTTTTAAATTTTCAGATTTCAAAATTTAAAAACTTTTGAAAATTATTTTCTTGAACATAAATTTATTTTTAAATGAGACTTTAATACATTAAAATAATTTTTAGTGTTTTTATAATAATAAATTTACCGTCAGATCCATGACGTGGTAGTCCATCACCAACGCCGTCCGCGTCATTTGCACTGCTGTTCGAAAATTATGATGATGTTGTTGAGGAAAATACGTGTGGATCGGAGGCCAAAATAATAACTGTGTCATCGTCACCAGATCCTTTATATAGCGCTGGATGTGCTTAAAGTGAGTAATAAATACCGTTATTTTGCATAAACGACTATTTATGCTTTAAATGATATTAAAATACATTAGAATAGAATATATACTTTATTTGATTACTCAAAAAATATTCGGTACACTCAATCAATATCAAATTCACTCTCTCATAATAAGCATATATAGATATTTGTATAAATATAGAATACAGTCTTTCATCATAAATCAGTGCATTTTTATAAAACGCTTTTCGTGCAGTTTTCTGAATACAGAATAAATATTATTACAAGTGATACTTACAAATTATATTACTGATATTACAGATCGTAAAACTTAAAACTATAAAATATTGCATTTAAATTAGTACCCAAATACGATGTAGTACCAGTAATAATAATAACATTTCTATCTCTTTCTCTCTAATGTTTGTCATTGTTGGTCACCGTGGTTTTGAGCCATGCTTCTACGCAGCGATCTTTTGAAATAACATAAAGAGTGCAGATACTTAAGACTACGCGGGAAGGAGTTCCAGAGGCGCGCACTCTTAACACTGAACGAGTACAGGCCCATATCATTGCGCGAAACTGGAACTTAGAGCTCCCTTGCATCTAATCTACTGGAGGACCGGGCTTCGCTTTTTCGAAGAGGGCCGCAAGGTACGATCGTTGCCCCATATTGATTGCTTTATACAATTGCACCGCCGCAAAGTACTGCCTTCTCTGCTTAATAGTTAACTAGCCCAGTCTGCTCCTGTAAGGAGGGATATGCTCATTCCTCCGTCTAGTTTTTAGCTCGCATGGCACGTCAAGATACACTAAAGTGCTGTAGTTTAAGTGAGACATAACAAGAATGTTTTTAAGTTGTACGCGAATCACCTCGGTAGTACAGGATCTAAAAGACCAGAGACCATATAGGGCTGTATTAACTTTCTTACACACCGCATCAACCTGCGGTTTCCACATCAACTTTGAATCCATGACCTCCCCGAGGTTAGTTACTGTTTTAATAAAGGGAATAAAGATATTGTCTTGCACCTCTATGCCCGAAAGCTGCAAATATCGAACCTTGTTAATGTTATCATCTGAACCTAAAATAATTGTTTTCATGTTATTGACATTAAGACGCAAGTCATTTTCCTGGGCTCAAATCGATGCAGCTCGTGCAGCAGCAGATAAACGTCTTATACCTTCAGGAAGACCGTCTCAGGTAACTTGAATGTAGGCCTGTGGATCGTCCGCGTATAGAAAGTGCTTGACACTGTCATCTGTAAGTAGGTCATGTAAATCGTTAACGTAGAAACTGAACAGAAGGGGACCCAGTACAGAACCCTGTGGAATACGAAGATTAGTTGTAAGCCAATCTGATTCACTGTTTGATTTCGTAAACACTCTCTGATTATGTCTTTTAATATATGACATGAGCCACAGTACAACGTTTCTGGAGAAGCCCAATCTGATCAGTTTTAGCAACAGTTTCGATAGAGAAATCGTGTCAAAAGCCTTGCTAAAATCGAATATCAGCAGAATGGTTCGGAGCTGTTTCTCACTTTTCCTATCCGAGTTGATGCCTGATCTATTGTCGTCGGTCAATTTAAGAAGTGCAGTCTCCGTGCTATTCAACTTCCTAAGTCTCGTTTGAAGTGGGTCAAGGATTTTCTTGTCTGATAGAATTGCTAGTATCTGATCGTGGACAATCTTTTCAAGAACCTTAGAGAGAAAGATCAAAAGTGCAATGGGACGAAAGTTCGAAACCGCTGATGGAATTGTTGTCTTTTTAAGAGTTATCAAATGAACTTTCTTCCAGGCCCCTGGAAAGACCCCACTAGCCAGAGAGGAATCAAAGATCACGGCTAGGTGATGATCGATTATTGGAAGAGCTTTATCAACCACACTCTGGAGAATATCAGCTGCACCTTTTGCTTGAGAATTAAAATGAGCAGCGGCCAGGACAACGTCAAAAAAATATATTTCTTTAAAAGAAAAACCAGAGTCACTAGCTGATGCAATAATATCACTAAGGTCTTCCTCGGATTCTTTACGGGAAACAGATACTCCCGCAAAGTGTGTATGCAGCTCAGTTAAAGAGAAACCGTGCAAATCCTTGCGTGATTTTGGCAGGAGCCCGAGGCCTCGAAGTTCTTTCCAAATATCCTTCTTATAGCGAAGGGCAAAAATAAGATTCAGATATTGCGAGAAAGAGAAACAGTACGCGCGAAAATATGAAATATTATAGGACCGCAGCAAGGGCAAACGGACCGAACAATGCCAAATGGTTACCTTATAGCCAAATTTTATAAAGATTTCTTCATTTTATTGATAATAATCATGTTTTTAAATTAAATGGAATCAAGACGGGAGAAGTAGCGGGAGAAGAATCTGCAGATAAATCAGATTTATAAGCTAAGTATTCAAATAATTGAAAGTGTGGCTGGAGCATTTAGATGGAAAGCAAAACAGCTTCTCTTCCACGTTCATAATTTAGATGGAGATCGAATATTATGGAACAAAGTTTGTGCAGTTTCCGTAAATGACAAAGTCATTGAATCATCTGCGTGAATTATCAAAAAAAGGCAAGATCAATTTATACGCGAGGACATAAAAAAATTAATTTATTGCAACGAGTGATGACACGCGTCACAAGTTCTAAATTTGGATGAAGACAAGCGTTTCCCATCATTTGATCTATTGCCATCATCGTGTACATACTGTATTTTACACTGTATGAAGGATTTTTCGAAGCAATATACATGTGCTCTAAACGGGGCAAAAAAATTAAAAAGGTGGATCCTGAATATATGCAAAGACAATGTACACATAGATAACATAACTATTAATGAATACCTTAGAAATATTGGATACTCTACGTTATCTCCTAGTACGTTCGTACGGAGTTTATCCTTCGGGCCAATTGTCGAACATCTGGACACTATCTGTAATCCTTATTGCTAACGCAGAAAATCATACAAAATCTGGAAATCATCTATTTCTTCGATAGTTTCGGACGAACTCCGATAATACCAGATCACATTGTAAGCATTTTAAATGGAATAGTAAGAAGGTGCAGAATAAAGACTCATGTGTTTGCAGTCAAGTGTTTCCCATTTTCTGGCTAATGGTTTCGGTATGCATAGATTTTGTAATTTATTCACGACAGATTATAAGAATAACGATAAAATAGTGTCAGAGTTTTACAATAATCTAATTAAGAAATAATTAAAGCATAGTTTGGAATAAGAATAAATCTGTTTGTAGATATAGATAGAGCGTAATGAATTGTACGTGTAACTGTTGCAAAATATATCGTTAATGCAATTTTTAAATATTTTATGTATAGTATGTGCTCAGCAATCAGTAATGTCATTCACGCCGCATTCCGAAGAATTTGTGTTGCCACCTCACTTGATAGTTCTCCACCTCCTGTAAAATACAAGTGAGATTCAGCAAAAAATTACTGGTTTACCATATTTATATATTTGCACACCCACACATTTCTTTTGCACGTCTCCTCCGATTTTTATATAATAATTTTAGTCGAATCCTCAACTCTTAGTGATCCGAACACTATACTAACGAGGAGGTATTCTATACTTCTTTATGTATTACGAATGGATTTGCCGTATCTCTCGCGAGAGGCTCCGAGCTGGCAGAGCAAGATCCGGAGCGCAGACATGCATGGAGGTGTGTGCTTCGCCGGTTGGACGATGAACGTTCGTGGATCCTCCGTTCGTCCGATTCCCGCTGCCGCTTCCTTGTGTGTTATGTTCCTCTGTGGTCTGCGTGCGTTCGATCTGCGAACTGGGAGCCACATACCCCTCTCCAAAGTATAATTTTGGAGGCTGCGAGGAATTCGGCGAGTTTTATTTTGCACTTAGTTGTCTCTGAATTCGCGACCATGTAACAGCTTGTGATTTCGCGTGGTCGGTACGTACTACGGGCCTTCAGGGCCAATTCTAATAGTTGTGTGTCTACTTGTTTCAGTAAGTTTTGTTTTAACGTTTTTGTTATAATTTTGTACTTTGAGTAATTTTCATTATAAAGTAATTTAAATGTTCGTAAATTTTTTTTTTTAGAGGTGCTATTATAGCATACAGTTATGCTGGTCCATAGTTCACAACACTGCCCATGATTTGTTATTCGTTTAAGTTTATAGCAAATGTAATTCCACGTCATTTTTTATGTTTTGTATTTTGTTTTTACAGTTTGTGGCATAATGTGTAATGTAATATAGTCACTTACAAGATTATTTATTTTTTGTGTAGCCATGATGAGGGGAGTATTTTTAAAAAACCCCCAAAACATCGCATACTTCTAACTCAATTAAAAAAGGATTGTTCTGAGTGATCGATGGAGTCATTTAATTTATCGATGGTGAGGTAGATTTTGTTGATCTTCCTAAGGTTAGAGGTATGCCACCCTCTTCAGAAAAAATCTAAACAGCGAGTCAATGATGAGAGGCAAAGTCAAAACAAAGCTTCCTCCTTCGCATGTGGAGCGGGGAGGAAGGGGCTCGCGAGTGCGTGAGGTGTTGTTGCACTCGTGGTTTGTTTCTGTTTTTTTCTGGAGAGGGTGGCATAACCACCGAAACGTAAATGTGACTTTCATTTCACATACCTCTAACCTCGGGAAGATCAACAAAATCTACCACACCATCGTTAAAAAACTCCGAGGAATAACTTCATATTAGAGCTCCGTCTCTAATTACATATCATATAATTTATCAATTTATTATGTGAAGAGTGGGATCAGCTAAAAGAAAATATTGAAGAAATTTCAACATTTCTAAATGATGGAGACAATATTCGTTGGAGAAGACTTATCAACATTAACGACTTATTAAACATTATTTTTACGATTTATTATAATTCAAAAACCGTCATCATGGAAAAGTTATTAAAAGACCGTAGTGAAAATCGAAGCGGTGATATAAAATATCGTGTATATGTATCACATCTAAATTAATTTTTGCAAATGCTATATCCGAGGATAGCATCCTAAACTCTCGCGAAGCAGATAATCTGGCATTGTTGGCGTGTGCTGTACATCCGGGATTTAATTTTAATATGCTTATGCCATTTATTTCGAAGGTACTCTGTACCACCCTGTGGTATTGTACAAACATTATTTTTATGCCTGAGGTCGAAAAGACCCAGGTATTCACTTCACGCAACCTCATCCAATATATATTATTTAATTGCGTGATTTTAATATTACAATCAGCTATTTTTACTACATTGTAAGCGATCGTGAATTTAATTTCACAAGCAGTGTTCTACTTGATGTATGCAATGGAGATGGTATTATTTATCGCACTTTGACTTATCGGTATCACCGATAATTTGTACATAAAGAATTTTTACAAGTCCAGTAAAGGTATGAACAAATGGTACACTAACTGATCTTAGAGAAAAATATTGACAGGTCTGAAATTTTGGCGATTTGTAGAATTGAACTTGGTTTTTCTATTTCTGAAAATAGGGCATCAATCACTGCTTCTTTTACAACGAAAGCCAAATTTCTGATCAAATTTGGAGGCATGAAACGCGAATTCACAATTCCCTGTGCGGCAAACAAAACCATATCCGTTTTAATCTCGGCTTCCAGTTTATACTGTAAAATGCATTCATTTAACAGTTCAATGGCTGAACTTATCATTGCGATCTGCCTGTCATAATCTTGCGAATCCGAAATATTTTTAATGATAGCCTCTATATTTAAAATTTTGCTAGTGGTGCTATCAAACTGCGTTTGCGTTAGTTCTGTTAAATTGGCTAACAATTTTGTCGTTAGCCTGGTATCATTTACCTTAGCGTCAATTAAATATTTTAACTCGTTTTCAGCGCTCTCGTCGAGATTGCTCAAAAGAAAACGACTAACTTTTCCTATAACCGGGAGTATCGATCTACGCTCGCGTCCCACTTGATTTCCTCTATTCTGAGATTAAATCCACGATCCTGTCCGTTTGTTTTAACGGATCCTGTAGCTGGTCAAACGCGTTATTCCTTGTAGGGGCAGCCTTTCAATATACTCGCGCGTTATTCTGAGATCTCTTTCCACACTCTAGTCTATTTATCACTAATAAGAAAATATGACGCTAAATCCATTTTCGGATTATTTTATAGTCTGTACTGGAGGTAGCCAGTAGGGCTATTTTTTCGAAAATTAAACTCGGATTGTCGGCTAATTCTTCGGACGCTCGGCGACGCCGTTATCGCGCTGAGCTAGCCTGTTTTGGCCAGATAACTTAATGTCCGGCAAAGAGGATGTTGCACGAGCATAATACGCATGATTTCAGCCGGGGAATACCGCTTGCTGCCTGCTTATGTATTAACGAATTTCGAAGTCACTTTGTCTGGACAGATTCTGAATTTGTTACATTCAAATGCTGACACAATTGTTTTGAAAATATTCAAAAGCCTGTAAAGCGTTATTATTTAATTCTTAAGAAAAATAACCAGTATTTGCAATTCGAAAGGAATTTATGAATTTAACAGATCATAAAAACTTTATAATTGTAATATTTGAAATATTAGAAAACTGTATTTTACTTTTTAGTATTTGAACCTCGAAATTGTTCTATTTGAAATTTTCCAAGAGTTATTTACCGATTTTAACACTTTGAGAAATTGAAATTGTATTTTGAAAATATTAAAAGAGTGTGTTGGATATTTTAGTATTTACAGTTTAAAATGGTTGTAGTATTTGACATTTGAAAGATATTTGCTAACTTTAAAAGTTAGAGATTTTTAGACTGAAGCTGTTTGAAAATATTAAAAGAGTGTGTTAAATGCTTTAGTATCTGTTTTGATCTTCAAACTTAATGCTCATAGAACATGGGAAAATTATAGGGGATGCGTCAGACTGACATCCTAACCTCAAAATGAAGCTCATTTTTCGGAAAAATACGGTTTTTGCTGCGACAAAGTCGTGATATATTTTTTTACTGCCTCAAACACTATATCTTGTAGATTTTGTACCCCTGAATTCAAATCCACCGCCTAAATTAACCAATAACCTAACCTAAAAGATCATTAAGCCCATTAAACGCTAATTATTACCATTTTTTGTATTCCAAGTGATAGAACATGAGATAGGAACGACTAATTCCCCTGACTACTTTTGATCTTCAAACTGAATGGTCATAGGACATGGGAAAACTGTAGGAGAAGCGCCAGATTTACATCCTAACATCAAAATGAAGCTAATTTTTAAGAAAAATGCGGTTTTTGCTGCGACAACGTCGTGACATTTTTTTTTACTGCCTCAAACACTATATCTTGTAGATTTTGTACCACTGAATTCGAATCCACCGCCTAAATTAACCAAAAACCTAACGTAGAATGTCAAAAAGCCCATTATACGCTCATTATTACCATTTTTTGTATTCCAAGTGATAGAACTTGAGATAGGAACGACTAATTCCCCTGAATATTTTTGATCTTCGAACTTAATGCTCATAGAACATGGGAAAATTATAGGGGAAGCGCCAGATTGACATCCTAACATGAAAATGAAGCTAATTTTTAGGAAAAATACGGTTTTTGCTGCGACAACGTCGTGACATATTTTTTTACTGACTCAAACACTATATCTTGTAGATTTTGTACCACTGAATTCGAATCCATAGCCTAAATTAACCAAAAACCTAACGTAGAATGTAAAAAATCCCATTATACGCTAAATATTACCATTTTTTGTATTCCAAGTGATAGAACATGAGATAGGATCGACTAATTCCCCTGAATATTTTTGATCTTCAAAATTAATGCTCATAGAACATAGGAAAATTATACGGGAAGCGTCAGATTCACATCCTAACCACAAAATGAAGCTCATTTTTCGGAAAAATACGGATTTGCTGCGACAACGTCGTGACATATTTTTTTACTGCCGCAAACACTATACCTTGTAGATATTGTACCGCTGAATTCGAATCCACCGCCTAAATTAACCAAAAACCTAACGTAGAATGTCAAAAAGCCCATTATAAGCAAATTATTACCATTTTTTGTATTCCAAGTGATAGAACTTGAGATATGAACGACTAATTATCCTGAATCTCTTTTGATCTTCAAACTTAATGGTCATAGAGCATGGGAAAATTATAGGGGAAGCGCCAGATTCACATCCTAACCTCAAAATGAAGCTCATTTTTCGGAAAAATACGGATTTGCTGCGACAACGTCGTGACATATTTTTTTACTGCCGCAAACACTATACCTTTTAGATATTGTACCGCTGAATTCGAATTCACCGCATAAATTAACCAAAAACCTAACCTAAAAGGTCAAAAAGCCAATTAAATGATAATTATTACCATTTTTTGTATTCCAAATGATAGAACATGAGATAGGATTGACTAATTCTCCTGAAACTCTTTTGATCTTCAAACGTAATGGTCATAGAACATGGGAAAATTATAGGGGAAGCGCCAGATTCACATCCTAACCTCAAAATGAAGCTCATTTTTAGGAAAAATACGGTTTTTGCTGCGACAACGTCGTGACATATTTTTTTACTGCCGCAAACACTATACCTTGTAGATATTGTACCGCTGAATTCGAATTCACCGCATAAATTAACCAAAAACCTAACGTAGAATGTCAAAAAGCCCATTATACGCTAATTATTACCATTTTTTGTATTCCAAGTGATAGAACTTGAGATAGGAACGACTAATTCCCGTGAATATTTTTGATCTTCAAACTGAATGGTCATAGGACATGGGAAAACTATAGGGGAAGCACCGGATTGACATCCTAATCTCAAAATGAAGCTAATTTTTGGGAAAAATATGGTTTTTGCTGCAACAACGTCGTGACAAACATTTTTACTGCCTCAAACACTTTATCTTGTAGGTTTTGTACCGCTGAATTCGAATCCACCGTCTAAATTAATCAAAAACCTAACCTAGAAGGTCAAAAAGCTCATTATACGCTAATTAATTCAATTTTTGTATTCCAAGTGATAGAACATGATATAGAATTGACTAATTCTCCTGAATCTTTTTTGATCTTCAAACTTTATGTTCATAGAATATGGGAAAATTATAGGTGAAGCGTTCTAACCTCAAAATAAAGCTCACTTTTCGGAAATGTTTCATAAAGTTTGAAGATCAAAAAAGATTCAGGGGAATTAGTAGTTCCTATCTCATGTTCTATATATATATATATATATATATATATATATATATATATATATATGATTGGAAAATTTAGATAAACTATGGGGAAACTATTATTGTAACTTTAAAGCCTGAATAACTCGTTGTTAAAGTGTCCTTTTTTTCAAAAAAACTCAAATACTAGTAATGAGCTAGTGATCGATAAGTACATTTTTTTAATATTAAATTGTTTATAAATCTTGAGTGTACTAAAAGATTTATTGGCATGTCAATAAATTATGTTCAAAATATGAAAAAAACCAAATGACCTAACCTAAATCTAGGTATGTCATAGATACAATTACTACTGTCCAGACTCTCAATAAAAATAAATTAATTTTACTATTTATTATTTTTTCACGTATTACGCATTACCAAAGTTAGATAAACATATTTTATTAGTTACGAATATAACCTAAATAACAGATCCCAAATAATATTCCTTTAGCTAACCCAAAATTATGGCAATGTATAATTATAAAAGTCTCATTTCGCAATTTTGAACAATAAGCCAAACCTTTTACTATAAAACTTGCGTTTGCAAAATCTCGTAATCTCCTAACACTCATGAGCAGACAACACAAACTTCGAAAGTGAACCACATAATCCCAATACTATTAACAAAATTTTTTGATTGTTTACGATACTTCTTATTTTTATAAATTACGTATTAATGGTTTAGTAGTTTGAAAAAGAAACAAAATACGTTTAAAAAATATGTCATTTGAGCGTTTCTACTTTTAGTAAGCTAAAATTAACAAGTCATACTTTGTGCTCAATGTAAATTAATATTTCCACTTTTTTTTAACTTTGCTTTTATAATTCACTGTCTACATTAGGTTTAAACTCAGTAATTTATACTTTCTATAACTTATAATGCCCTTTACTCCCTAATTTTAAGTTTATCAAGTCCAAATTCAATGTTTGTCACTTTTCAAAAATATATTAGCTGCAGAATTTCGATGTTTTGGCATCATTTTTCATATTTTTATCATTTGTAATTGCTATATTGGAAGAAATACGTATTGATTGAATTGTCGAAATATCTTCTTACTTTTAAATGTTTTAGTTATTCAGCTTTATTGTGAAATGTAGTATAATTTTGAATTAATACATCGAAAATTCGTTCTATATAGCTCGCTATATTATAAAACTATGTGTGTCTCACTTCAATATAAACTGTGAAAGAGCTTTCGACAATCTTATTACTTACGGTGTGTTTCCATGGTAACCATTTACATACGTTGAATAAATAAATATAATTAAACATCTAGAATTTACTGCATTTCTCCATTAATTATAACATCTTTCTTAGTGTTACGAATCGGCGTGAAATTGATTAGATGTATTTAGAACTATTGTGCATTACATTCGGTTTGAAAAACGGATGTTGTATATATGTGTAAATATTAACAGTGTCTGAATTACTAATAAGCACACTACAATTTAGAATAACTTAGAGAAGTTATTGACAGGGTTTATTATAACGTTTATTAGACTCCTAGAAAATATCAGGTAATTATTTCTGTATTCGTATTAATTTTTATCTTTAATCTGAAATACCAACTATAAATTAATGACAATAATATTCTTTAACCTCAAATTTCATTGTCAAATATATGACATCTATATAAGTATTTGCATAAGTATTTTTGAAAAAGAATTCGGATGCTGTTATTTCAGAAAATGTATGGCTAAATCTCTTGAAATTTCAACTAATATATATAATTACCTTCAAATTACTATTCTTAATTACTATTCTAAATTTCTGTTTCTTATACTTACAATTTCGAATCATGGATGTTTTTATAATAACTAAGAGTATTAAGAGGACAAGCTCTTTTTTTAAGTGAAAGCCATTATCTTTAACATTATTCTTGATAAAATATATTATCTCGTTAACCCATTAACGCCAAAATAACATAAAATTTTTGTATATATGTGAGTTAATAGATGTTAATTAAATCCCTCTTTATTCTTATTGGAGACGATTTTTCTAAGTTTCTAGCTAATTACAAAATTAAAAACATCAATTTTCATTTGTTTTTGATAAATAAATGATAGTTCTTTCAGTCTACTTTTTTTGTTGAACTACTCATTTTTAGAGAAATAAATTTTGTTATGCATATGAAACTGCACAAAACTTATTATTTACACTCATACTATCGAAATACGCAGGCATTTTTTTCTTCCAACAGCCTCTATTTTTCAATAATTTCAAAATTTCGATCAAAACTTCAATTTTTCTCGATATTTTCCTATTTGGACAGCGTTTTCACGTCCGACCCATTAAAAATGAGATTATTGATAAAAAATTACCCGCAAATTTGAAAAGTATAAGTGTCAATAATATATTTAATGCAGTTTAAAATGCAAAAGAACATTTTTCTACTTTAAAAATCTAATTTCACAAAAAGTAAACTGAAAAAACGTTACTTTTTCAATAAATTTATCAAAAAACAATTAAAATTTATATTTTTGTAAGAAGCTGAATAGTAAAGAGAAAACTCGAGAACTTTAAAAAAAATTGTCTCCAAAAAGAATGAATAGGGATTTCATTAAAATCTGCTGTGTCCGTTATAAAGAAAATTTAGTAATATTCAGGCGGGGCCTAATGAGTTTAGCTATGCGTGCATTCCGCCTGTTCGCTGTGAGATTGTACAAGAATTTTTGAGTTTTATTCGAAACTGTGGGAATATATTGTTGTTATAATGTTATATTTAAAACTAAATAATATATTTCTAGAGATTAGTTTATCCATGTGACTTTCTAAACTTTTAATTCTGTATTAGAATCAAAATTTTTATGCTTAATTGTATCTTTCTTATTTTGTAACATAAATAGTAATAGTATATAGTATAGAACGTGAGAACGGACAAGTTAATAAAGGTGGGCGACCGCACAAGAAAACTAAATTGAGTATAAAGACAGGAAGAAGACGGACTAACGATGAATATTCAGCTGCAACGCTATATAAACGAGCTCATGAAATCATTAGTAAATATGATACAAAGGCAATAGAAGTAGCATTCCAATTAATTCAAAGTACAACTCTATGCGATGGAATTGTCGAGAATCAAAAGAACAAAAATCAAAAGAACAAATTGTTTGTGCACTCTCATGAATCCACCTTGGCATTTTATTTAGATTACAATTATAATAAAGAAAAGTACATAGCGTTAGTAAATGATACACCGAAAAGAAATTGTCCGATTTATTGTTCCTATTATTTTATTACTCAAGAGATGGATAAGTGTAACCCACAAAAATATCTTATTACTACTGAGACAGAGGTTACCGTATCCTTGTAATCACTGCTCAATAAGACTGCTGAGCGTTTATGTGAAGAAATTGCATTTAATTGGGAAAAATCGGTTTTGAGAAGTTTAGAGTTAGTAGTAACTGTAGGCTTTGACAGTTCTTCTGGTCACATGAATCCTCACCAAAAATATGATAACATTCAAAATCAAAATATAAATTCTCAGCCATCCCTGTTTGTGACCAGTATGATTATAACACTAGTACGATCAAAAAAATCTGATGAAAATCTGTGGGTAAATCCTACACCACAAAGTGTACGGTTTTGTCGCCCTGTGAGGATATCCTTTGAAAAAGAGGATGTAGTTACAACGCTACGTGAGTTCAACCGTTTAAACAATGAAATGAAGAGTCTGGAGCCATTTAGCTTCACGATACCAAATAAGAACAGCGTTAGAATTACATACAATGTCTCGCAAACCCTATTCGATGGAAAATGTGTCAATACCATAGTTGTTAATAATGCAACTTGTAGGTGTCCCATGTGTTTGCGGACCGCTCATCAGTTTGGTAACCTGAACGATGATTTCAAACCAAATGAGTCTTCCTTGAAATATGGTTTAGGATTGTTGCACTGTACGATAAAATGCTTTGAACCTACTTCATCTATCGTATAAAAGAGATTTTGAATCGTGGGATGTACGCCAAGATAAGAAAGGTATAATGCTCATAATAATTTCATTTAAACAAATGTACTGCTTCACTATAAGTCATAAAATTACCATTAGGAATTTGATAGAACTTAATTCAGGAATTTGATAGTATCAAAGTTAAGTACCTTAAATTTATGTACAACTTTCTCCCTCTCTCACTCACTTTCTCGCCTTCTCGCTCTCTCATTCTTTCTTCTTCGCTGTTTCACTTTCTCGCAGTCTTGCTTTCTCGCTATCTATCTCTTTCGACTCCCTGCCATCGTGGTTTTACGCACTCTTGCTGTGTTGCTTTATTGCTCCCTTGCTGTGTTGCTTTATCGCATCTTTTGCTGTGTAGGTTTATCGCTCTCTCGCCTCCTTGCTCTCTCGTCTTCTCGCTCTCTCCCCTTCTCGCTTTCTCGCACTCTCGATTTATCGCTTTTCGCTCTCTCATCTCCGCGCTCTCTCGCTCTCTTGCTATCTTGCTTTCAAGCTGTCTCGCCTCCTCGATCTTTTGCTCTCGCCTCCACGCTCTCTCACTATATTCCTTGTTCGCTGTCTCGCTCTCTCGCTGTCTTGCTTTCTCGCTATCTCGCTCACTCAATTACTCGCCCTCTCGTCTCCTTGCCCTCTCGCTTTTTCGCTGTCTTGTTCTCTTGCTGTGTTACTTTATCGCTCTTTCACATCCTTGTTTTCTCACCTCCTTGCTCTTTCGCTTTCTTGCTCTGTCGCTATCTTGTTCTTTTTCTGTCTCGGTTTGTCGTTATCGCTTGCTGTCTTACTTTCACGCTCTTTTGCCTTCTCGCTCTTTCGTTCTCTCGCGTCCTCACTCTTTTGCTGTTTCGTTCTCTTGCTGAATTGCCGTCTTGCTCTCTCGCAGTCTTGTTCTCTCGCAGTCTCGCTGATTTGCTCTCTCACTTTCTCTCTGAGGGTTAATCGTTCAAAGAATTTCAGTTTCAGATTCTATCGGTTTTATGGTTTATGGATTTAAGGGTTTGATAGTTTGCGATATGATGGATTTATGCGTTTAGAGATAATGAGTTTAAGGAAATGTCACTTTATACCACTCTCATAATTTATAGCGGAGTATGAAGAACAGAAGAAGGACACAAAATCGAATTTATGAACGTATTGGGGTCAGAGTTGATCAAGTGTTACAAGGTCACGGAACATCGAATACTGGCAATGTTGTAAGACGTTGTTTTAAATACCCTTCGGTCTTTGCTGTAGCGCTTGAAATCCATCCTAGGTTGGTGACAAATATAGCTACAGTGCTAGCTACATTCAAATGTACCAAAAAATTAAATTTAGATGAATTGGAAAAATTTTGTTGGCAAACATATTGTTTGCATTATGAACTTTATCCACAAGCAAGGATGAACGCTACGTGCCATAAGTTACTGAAAAATGGCTGCGAGGTGAGAAAAATTATATATTCATTAACAGATAAGAAATAATATTAGGAATACTTAAAAAAAATTAAACAAGGGTGACGGAAAACGAGATAAATTAAAGATTGGGACATTAAGGCGGGAGTCTGCTTTAGAAGCCGAAAAAAAGGGTTTTTTCAGCGATTTTTTTTAAAGGGAAGGAAATGATTGCGGTAAACGAGAACATAATGTACTATAGTTTAGCTTTAAAAAACAATTTTTGTTATTAAAAAATATTAAAATTTCTTCAAGTTATGACC
This sequence comes from Gastracanthus pulcherrimus, assembly GCA_949152435.1. Taxonomy (NCBI): domain Eukaryota; kingdom Metazoa; phylum Arthropoda; class Insecta; order Hymenoptera; family Pteromalidae; genus Gastracanthus; species Gastracanthus pulcherrimus. The sequence goes on along the minus strand of OX424573.1, from coordinate 61,982,429 downwards.
ACTTTGCCGGAGCGCCTGGAGTCTGCACTTTCTAATCGGTGCCGGTGATGGAGGTCGTGCGGTGCGTCTCAAACAGTCCAGACAAAATGTTTTTTAATTTTTATAAGTTTCTTTTCTATATGAACTCAAAAAATACCGAAGAAGTTGACAAATTCCAAATTTTTTCGAAGTTTGAAAAAAAATTCACTTATTTGAAAAAAAAAATTCACTTTAAGTTGCAAAAAAAGTAGTTTCAATAATACTTTTTGTCCAACTTGATCACATTGATTTCTTTCGAGCGGACGTATATTCTTTTTGCTATCACCGGCACCGTTTTCTAAAAATCGTAAAAATAAAAACTCGAGAAAACGCGCTTTAATGTTTTCGGTCCAAAAAAATATAAGTTTTTGGGTACTTACAGTAATTAGAAGTTAATCAGCTATCCCTGGGCCATACATTAGTCCTTCCTCTTCTTAAAAAAACTCGTTTTGGCTGAGGGTTTCCAATCTTCCAGCTGTACGAGCCTTCTTGCTAGAAAATGATGCGCGCCGGTTCTCCAGCGTTATGCGCTCAGCATCGACGGCGTCAGGAAAATTTTTGCACTGTTGCCCGATGATGATATTGAGGAGCTGTATGGTGAAAAGTACAGCAGAGTAGCCCTCGTTAAAAATGCCTGCAGCCATATATGCTGCAATTTCGACGATTTTATAGCCGGAATTCAAATGTTTCGGACTTAGGCGCCACACAATCGAATTGAACGATTCGTTGGAATTGTGAGTGTGGCCGCCTAAACACCGCCTCATTAAATCGTCATTAGAGAGCTCTTCATAAATTGGACGAATGTGTTTCTCCACGGTTTTATCGATTAATCTCGCCGGATGTTTGTAAGATGCAAGATTATTCGCCGCTTGAGCCTTGCGCCATTCGCACCAACTCTCGGCGCCTTCTGGACAATTTTCATGCCGACGATTTTCATCCGTGGAACAATAGTGGTCTAATGTTGCTATAATAGCTTTCTTCATACCTTTCACTGAATCAATATTTCGACGAATTGCCAGACCGTGGTATATCGTAAATTTCTTGATTACACTCTCCGTTAGCCGCGTCTTTCCTCCGAGTTTTTCGGTTTTTCTTTTATTACGTAAACGAGTACCCATACGATTTTTCACGTGTCCAACACACTCATTTTTCGTCACTGTGCACTCGTCCCCGTAAGGATTGTTATTTACGATTCCAGTAAAAGTTTTGGAGTTGCCATCGCCGATATAATTAGTGTACATAACTCCGAATTTCTCGACGGATCTCGAAATCATCTCTATTATGGAATCCACCTCCATCTTCCCTGCCGAACCTGCATGATTTGAGGAGCATGAATCTTTATTATTCTCATACCACTCCTCAAATGCGTCTTCGTCCAAAGTATTTTTACTTATAGCACACAAATTACAATATCCACTTTTTACAATAGGATCGATTACTTTGCCACTGTAGTATCCGATGAGCGTTGTTACACCGTACAAGGAAGTATAACCGCGCTTTTTCCACGATCCATCGCCCGAAACCTTCAAATGATTCGCAGGTCTTTCATGTTCAACGTTTTTTTCTTTTTCTTCCTTAATCGCTTTTTCGCAGGTGCTCTTGAACATTGTCTTCGACGCTGCGTGCAAATGCTCAACGATTTGTTGGTAAGTAGATTTTGCAAAACATGCAGACATATCCATAAGGCCGCAGAATACGTTTATCCCTTCTCGTCCGATACCAAGAAGCCTCATAACAAAAACAATTCGTCTGTTGATTTCGTAGCCGGTATTTATCAATGGTCCTGACTAGATTTCGCGTCGACCACACATACACTGGACAATATTTTTAAATCCTATGCCTCGATGACCGCTTTCTGCAAACGTTAATTTTTGCTTGCATGATCTACAAATTGCGATTTCCGAAATGGCTAGAAACACAGATATAAATTCAATAATGAGTAGCAGTGCGCATAATGAATAATGACATCATCGCTGCTTGCTGACGTTAAACGTTCGATGAAACACTTGTAAAACGATTGCCGTGAAATTTCCGCTTTCGCGGTTCCACAGCACGCTGTCTTTTAGATCGATCACCTTTCGGGTAGCTTGACATTTCGATGTGTACTCGGTAAAATCAAAAGTGGAACTGAAAGCTGACGCTACAAACAGCAGTGTAGAAGCCGATGACGAGAGCTATAGTATACCGTTATATTGTATACCGTTCTCCCTAGTACTACTCAACACATACCTTCTAGAAACTCCAAATAATGTTTCAAAGGACGGTTGGACCTTTACAAGTATATACGAGTATAGTCGAATAATAGAATACATCGAGGGGTGGAGCGCGAGCGCTCGGGTCTGCCCGAGCATTCGCACCTGCTCGATGCTCGGACACAAAATCTGCTCTAGCTTCGGAAATATGTCGAATTGGCCTTTGAAATTTTGAAGACATATTCATGGATAGTTTTGGAATAGATTTAAGACAAAAAAAATCGATTTGTTGAAGCCGGTAAAGTAGACTCCCCCCTTAACTACGAAAACGTTTTTCTTGGTTCTACATGTTAAACAATGTACTCGACAATTTGTTAACACGCAAAAATGGCTTCCAAAACTTTCTTATAAAAATCAAGTTTTCAATCAAAGATATTTTTGAATGCTTGTAACTTTTTGCAGAAGTATCCATTTCCAACAAGTTTTAGCGTAGATTGAAACTGCGTTTTTTTACTTTAAAATTTATACTTAGAAACATTTTCTTAAGCCTCTAAATAATGATTAATAAATGAAATGTTATATTCCTGAAAGAAAAATCAAATCTTGTTCCAAAGTTTCACAATAAATTTTTAGGGGCTAAAAAGTTATTTCTTATCTGTATTTTCATATCAAACCAGATAATATTTATATTACAGCATTCCACACAATATCTTGTTTTTGTCCCCTACAGTCATTCACTTTTAAAAAAAAATTTTTATAAGTATTTTATTAAAAGACATTAATATGGAATTCAACCGCATTTCTAATACAGATTGCTAGGGTATTCTAGATGCCAATAATGTATTTCGCTGAAGATGGAAACGAATCTTGGCACAAGTTGTATCGATTGAATATAATGAAGCATGCTAGGCAGAATAGTAGATTAAACAGGATTCTTGATGTTTACAATAGAGCTATTTTCATGACAGATCCTAAAATTTCTCTATTGAGCAAACGGACAAAAACTCTGGAGAATAAGCCAAAAGCAACAAATGTAGATATAAACCGATTTATAGAAAACGGGTAGGATATTTGTAGAAACTCTTAGTTCACTACTAAAACAATTATCGATACTATTCGTAGTAACTTCATAACTCTTGAATCCATTTACTGTAAATAGAACATATTCAACTTTTATAATTCATACAAAGTAACTGGCGACTTTATTTATACCTTATTTTATTCGGTTAATCTTGGAATGCAACTACAAATGATCAAACAACACAAACTGAACATCGATACAAATACGATGCGTAATACATTTTGATGAATTGAGAAATGAATATTAATTACTTTGCAGACAAAATGAGGATATGGCAGATAATGAATCTGTTTTTCATGACGCCGACTTTGCTGATTATGATCAAGAATATTAGAAAAAAAAAAGAGCTATGCCAGTGAATTGGCCAGTACAAGTGAACAGGCCTGTCTATTCGCTCTGTTTGTGCAATTATTTATCGTCAATAATGCAAAACACATGTGGTCTTCTTAACGTACAGATTTGTTTAATTATTATTATTCATCCTTATAACGGCCCTTATTACAAGTATGTTCAAAGAATGAATCCTCCAAGTTTTAGCTTGATTACTTTAGTTAATTTACGTGGTCAATCTGGATTCAGCGATAAAAAATGTACAAGATCAAGTGTTTGAGACAGTAAAAAATATATCACGACGTTGTCGCAGCAAAAACCGTATTTTTCCGAAAAATGAGCTTTATTTTGAGGTTAGGATGTCAATCTGGCACTTCCCCTATACTTTTCCCATGTTCTATGACCATTAAGTTTGAAGATCAAAAAACATTGAGGAGAATTAGTGAATCCTATCTCATGTTCTATCACTTGGAATACAAAAACTGGTAATAATTAGCGTTTAATTGGCTTTTTGACCTTTTAGGTTAGGCTTTTGGTTAATTTAGGTGGTGAATTCGAATTCAGCGGTACAAAATCTACAAGATATAGTGCTTGAGGCAGTAAAAAATATATCACGACGTTGTCGCAGCAAATCCGTATTTTTCCGAAAAATGAGCTTCATTTTGAGGTTAGGATGTCAGTCTGACGCATCCCCTATAATTTTCCCATTTTCTATGACCATTTAATCTGAAGATCAAGAAAGATTCAGGAGAATTAGTCAATCCTATCTCATGTTGTATCACTTGGAATACAAAAAATGGCAAATTTAGCGTTTAATTGGCTTTTTGACCTTTTAGATTAGGTTTTTGGTTAATTTAGGTGATGGATTCGAATTCAGCGGTTAAAAATCTACAAGATACGATATAGTGTTTGAGGCATTAAATAAAAATATATGAAGACTTTGTCGCAGCAAAAACTGAATTTTCCGTAAAATGAGCACCTTTGTACTTCATTTTGAGGTTAGGATGTCAATCTAACGCTTCCTCTATAGTTTTCCTATGTTCTATAATCAGTAAACTTGAAGCTAAAAAATTTCAGTTTGATTGGTGTTTTCTACCTGAAGTTCTACGATTTTGAAAAAGAAACAGTCGATTTTTGCCCACTGTGCGCCGTATCGGTGTATTTAACGGATTGGCACCTACGTGTCCTATCGCATCTGATGCGTGTCCCGCTCGGCCAGGAGCGGCCGTGCTTGGTGATAATGCGCTGTACTGCGCATTATAGCGACGTGTTGTATCCGCTGTGCCTGATGGGTAGCTGCCACCTGTAGTTCCAGCTCGTAATTATAAAGTGGGCGAATTGTGAATTAAACTATGTGAAGGGAATAAAATTCAAAATGCACAGTGTTTTTCTACTTTTTCTATTACCTATCAGTATGATTATTGTAAGTATTTGTAATTTCTATATTTTCTATATAAAAATACTTAAATTCCTTAAATTTACTTCTCATGTCTCTCGACCTCTTACCACAATACGTCTTCTCTTATTTTTTAACATATTAATCTTAGCAACGTTTTTCTTTTCGATAGTTACTATTGTCTCATTCGTATTTTTATTATTATAATTTCTGAATATCCCATAATGTTTCGTTTGATTATAAAGGAGTATGGCTTGTATTTGAAGTATTCCTATTATTAAAATTCAAGATTACCTTTTTGGCGAAGTAAATTTATGCTAAGTACTTGTTTTCGGATATTTAGGTTTTGAAATTTAATTTATTACCAATGTTGACAAAAGTCCAGGTGCGTCAGTGTCTTATTTGTTTTTGATATACATAAAATTTTTATCTGAGCATAGAACTCTATTTGAATAGCTAAAAATAATAGTTCTGACTTGGCTTATGCCATTGTGTTGACGTTGGCATGTCTTCGCTTGCGCTGTAAGCCATTCCTGAACCATGGTAGTTTAGTGATCTAGAGAGTTGTTTGTTTCCGAAAAATGTATCTCTAATAATTCTTGAAAATTTTTAGTTTAATTTCAGAAATTATTTATTTTGACTGCTTTTTTTATGTGACTTGTTTCAAATAAGTTAATTCTTAAATGAGCCTTGAATTTTAAGTTTTGAAGATTGTCTATTGTGTTGAAGTGTCAAGTCATTAATCGATTGTAAGTAAAGTCATTACTTCCTTTTGAATAACTGTTTGAAGTGAGTTTCTGGACCAAGTGATTGTATTTTCACTTGTTTTTTTCAAACTCAATTAGTTTTTTATTCAATTTTCTATGATATCAATTCATAATTATGACATTTTGAAATGAACATGGTGCAAAATGAGTTGGATTTTGCCTATTTGTTTTCGAATTTAGATAATTTTCCAACAGTTGCTTTGTTTAATAATTTGTAATTTTCTAAATGTCATGAAATGAATTTTCATTTGTTTTTTTTTAAACTCAATTGAATATAATCTTGCAATGAGTCTCTCATTTCATTAATATATTGAGCAAATTCCCATATAAATTCGTTATCATAATTTATATGGATATGCGTGTTCGAACATATATTATTCTAAAACAAATAAAAATATAATAAATAGTAACAATTATTACAATACAGATTTTTAATATGAAGGGAGAGCCCGCACACTCTTGGCTTGAGCTAGAATGCAACGCCTGCGCGGTAGACGCAACGGTACGCAACCCGAGATGACTGCAGCAGAGCATTTCTACATTCGTGAGGAACGAATTTATGCGTATTGAATAATCAATCTTTTATGCGTTTGAGGCCTAGAATAGTAGAAGAAAATAAAAATGGATATAAAATAGAAAAGGAAATAATTAAAATGTACGTAGCACATACTGCGATTTGAGTATGCGCTACTCATCACGGCCGCGCGCAATTGTAGTCCGGCATTTTTGCTGTAGGACCAGGTCACGTGACTACACCAAGCATGTATACGGTTTTCTTTAGATAAAAATTGCAATTAAAGTACATAATGTCATCAAAGAACCCGAAGAGAATCTGAATCTGCACCATTAAGGACAGACATCTCGTGTGTTATCTTCGAGATATTCGTTGCATTTAAGTCATGATTTGACCATGTAAAATCCTTAGCAACGGTTACGTAATATGATTACTGCAAGCGTGTGGAGGGATCCTACTGTGAGATGATTGAATATTTTGCATTTAATATAGATGAATAAATAATCGGTAGTATATCTACGGACAACAGAATAATATTTTCTTCTAAGCGAATACATTAAAATAACCGAGGTAGAAAAGGATAGAAAACAATCGGCCTTCAACGGGGGGTGCTTCTCGGAAGAGCGCGGACGAGTTGCGGTGCGCAAATGCCACACGAGCCGCCGAAAGTCAATCGCCTAGAAAGCGAGATGATGAGTGATCCAGCCCCCCATTAGGAAGACACTAGATTTTTCGACACAACGACATGACATTTTTCCAATTAATTGAGTCACGAGCGAGGCTACACTCTTCGGCGCCAAGACACAACGCAGGTGTTCGAGCGCTACAAGGACGCAACAAGTCATCAGGAAGGCCTGTACCATAAATTGCAAAGCCTTGAACTTGACCTTTAAGGTTATTTCAAGGTCAAAGTGGTTTTTTCATATGGGAACACCTATTTTTGACCCCGGATTCGGAAAGAGCGGGAAATTTTACGTTCAAAATCATATTGAGAAAAAATTTTTTCAATATCATTTCAAGGTCAAATCAAGGTCAAACTCCGAAAAGTCCGTTTAAAATCGTTTTTTTCCATGAAAAAAAATAAAGATACAACATTTCTGTTTTGTACAAAAAGCATCATAGCTATTTTTTTAGAATCGAACTATTAAAAAACTATTAGAATCGAACTATTACAAAACAGAAATGTTGTATCTTTATTTTTTAGGAAGTTATGAGTTTTTTTTGTAAAAAGAATCACATTTTGTGACAGCTCATAATTAAAAAAATTAGGATCCGACTAAGATAATTGTAGAAGCAAAAAAAAAATAATAATTAATAAAAAATGCAAATACAAAGTCAAAATTTAAATTAAAGAAAAAAATAGGATATGTGAGTTTGGGGTGTGTGGGTTTAGGGTGTGTGAGGTAGGAAAATGTTGGTTAAGGATGCGTGAGTTTAAAGTTTGCGGATCGAATATTTTTAGTTTTGAGATTTGTGGGGTTGGGATTTGTGAGTTGGAATTTGTGGGTTTCCATTTTAATCTCAAGGTCAAATTGACTTCACTTCGGATTGTTTTTGCCTAGAAATCATAAAAAAATAAACATTTTTAAAAATTTATTTACAGCCTACGATCAATTTGAACCAGCTTAGCCTGTGGTTCATGGAAAAAAAAACGATTTTAAACGGACTTTTCGGAGTTTGACCTTGATTTGACCTTGAAATGACCTTGAAAAAATGTTTCTCAATATGATTTTGAACGTAAAATTTCCCGCTCTTTCCGAATGCGGGGTCAAAACTAGGTGTTCCCATATGAAAAAACCACTTTGACCTTGAAATAACCTTAAAGGTCAAGTTCAAGGTCAAAGACGTTAGCCCCATTATGTGGCCCCCTTTGTCCCCTACAACTTTTGTCTGAACCGTTTTTCTCTATCTGGCTTTGGTTCCGAGAAATCCGGGTGCGGCGATTAAAATGGGTCACCGTGTATATATATATATAGATAAATTATTTATATTGTCAGCTTGATTTTTTTTTCCTATTCATGGGTCCAGCGTTGAAACTGTCGGCACACCTCACTCTACTAGCTGCCATGCAGCATAAGAAAGAATAAATCTTTGAGTTATTATAAAATAAATACATAACATTTATTTATTTGTATGATTCTTGTTGTTGCTGTATTTAATTAAAATGTATTAAAGTAATTAGAATTTATCTAATATAAATATTAGAATAGTACATTACGATATTAGTGGCATAAGTTACCTTTTATGGCATGGCGTGAAGTTGGTGCCCGAGCGAAACGAGGGAGCCAAACGCCGTACCATGAAAGATAACTTATGACACGTGTATCGTGTACTATTTTATAGATTGTGTGACATAAATTCGCCACCTTCTTGATTTAAAAGACGAGGGTGCGGTGGATGGGGGAGGACGGAGTGGTTCAGGGGCGGAACCCCCCCCCCCCTCCCCCGCCTAAAACAAAATAGTTGAGAATCCATTTGTAAAAACAAGTATTAATTAAGATTTCAGAAATTACGATCCGACAACGAGCGCAAAATTTAACGTATACAGTCGTGTATGACGAACGTGCCACCTGTGAGCACATTGCGTCAGCGTACACTGAGCTGTATATAACTATATATGTGCTCATGCATGCTTTCGTCTTGTTCGTATGCGTCTCTCAAGCACTAGTGGTATAAATGCATACAAAGTCACGAAGTGAAGTTAGCTTCAGTAATCAGTGGCCTAAAGGACTACTTACGCCACGGAAAAGCGTGGCATAAGTGCGAATTTACGTCACACAGTGCTATAAAGAATATTATAGGGATATTGATCCTAGGTTAGTTAATTTTGTTTTTCTTTGTTTTTCTCATACACATCTCACAACATAGATATACATAGACTTATATTGTCTTTATTTTTTGGAAGCCAAGTATAATAAATAAAGAAATAAAGGCACACAGCCCCATTTTTCTTTCATTAAACCTAAAATACTGTTTTCTTTACATTATTGACTACAATTTATTTATATCCACGAGATCTACCTAAATCCTACTTGCACACACGCCCAAGAACATAAAGTATACATATATTATTTATATTTATATATATGAATAAATAATTGTTAGTTTATTCACCTATATATATATATATATATATATATATATATATATATATATATATATATATATATATATATATATATATATATATATATATATATATATATATATATATATATATATATATATATATAGGTGAATAAACTAACAATTATTTATATATATATATATATATATATATATATATATATATATATATATATATATAAATTATATTATTATAATTTATATATTATATATGTATATATATATATATATATATATATATATATATATATATATATATATATATATATATATATATATATACGAGATGTCTGTATATATATATATATATATATATATATATATTCTTGAATATTTATTGTGATGAAGCACAATCTGAGTGTTGACTAATATTTAATATATGAGATATATAAAATATTATATAAATGAATATTTCTACCTGTTTTAATTATTTATATTAATTGAAGGTAAAGAGCCCACTACAATCTATTAACCATTTATTTAATAAAATTTTCTTTTCAACTAGTATTTTGAATATGAGTTTCTGGGATCAAATTAATTGACATTTTCATTTGTTTTCTTTTTGAAAAATCAATTAGTTGTAATCTTAAAATTTTACTCCTGCTATAGAGTGAATTTTTGCAAAGTAAATGTTGAGTAACAACAACACCAATTTATAACACTGCTGTCGCAAACTCCTATTCACATTTCCTTTTTATTTTGGAAAAGTCACGTGGATTTAATTTATCTTACCATGATTTCAACAAGGTCTTAATAATATCGTGTGAAAATGTTCTGAAGTTTGGTCTGCACAGAGAATATCAAAATATGATTTAAGAATTTCGAAATGAATATTTTTGAAACTTCTCAATAGCCAAGATCTCCTAGGCCAAGTGAGGTGGTTATCACTTACTTTTTTTTTTTAAATGTTCTCTGTACATTATGTAATTGTTAGATAAATATTTTTGGCTTGAAAATTTTAAACAAAATTTTCGAAATAAGTACCTGGGCCAAGTGATATGATTTTTACTTATGTTTTTTTTTAAACTTTATCTGCACATTACATATTTCTAAAATAAAATTCCTTGATTTGAAAAATTAAACAAAATTTTTTAAATAAGTTCCAAGGCTAAGTGATGTGGTCTCAATTGTTTTATTTAAACTTAATCTTTTAAACATTTCATTGTGAACAATGAATGTTCTTTTCTTTTGTAAATTTATATAAAATGAGTCGTGATTACACTTTATTTTTAAGTTCAGAAGGTTAATTTCTACTTCAAATTTGGTTTTCAAAGCAATTTTGATCTATTTCTTTTTATTTATTTAAAATTGAATTCTTACATCACTTTTCTTGAAGTTCAGAAAAATAATTTGTGATTTTGAATTTATATTTCGGAGAAATTTTTTTTTTTATTTACTCATTTAAAATAATTTCCGACTTCATTCGATTTTTAAAGTTCAGAAATCTAACTCGTAATCTTAACCTTTTAAGCCTGAAAAATTGTTTGACCGTGCAGTCTGCTTTATTGGATTTTTGAACCCAGATTATCCAAATACTCGGCTCCTGATCGACATTTCTGGTTAAATTCTATCTGCATTTTAACGAAAATGAGTGAACTCGAGATGTCTGTAAATTGAATAGGTAATTGGTTAAGTGTAAAAAAATTATGCCTGCAATTCCCTTTGTGGTATGGGACTAGATCGCTGCCGTGATGAACATGTTGCCTGTCATACATTACTTGAATTTTTATATGCGATTCCCGAAGTATCGAACACCGATACGTTCGTGGGATCGCAAAAGAAAATCAAGCAAAGGACTGTTGTCATCCTTCAGTTGACTTCTCAATTTATGCGTTTAAGTGTTGAAGTGACTCCCTCATAGCCGATGCTCTCTGCAACTTGTCAAAGTTGATACATTTCCATTTTTTTAATTTGGCTCTTTTAAGATGATAATCAATGCCAATTATCTCGTAAGGGCCCTTGTAGTCTCGGTCGTATTTGCCTTTCTGAGGCTCTTTTAACGTATATACATTTTCTCCTTCTAGAAAATGCACCATTCTAAGCTTTCGGTAATAGTAATATTTCGACCTATATTTAGCTTGCACTAAATTTAGTGCAGCCTGGGTCTGCATCGTAGAAAGATTGTTAAAGAGATCCACGATCTCCATATGTTAAAAGTTGATCTCTAGGGGGAAAGCTGAATGGAGTTCATGCTTTCTAAAGTCCAAAAACTAACTCATACGGTGCATAGTCTGAAGAATCATGAAGTGTGCAATTATAGGCATGCTGACAAATTGGTACCCACTTGCTCCAGTCAGTTATCTAGCCCGTATATTTTTTCAAATTGATACCACCGTTCGACTGAGAGTAATAAGATGTTGTGCAGTACTTGTCGATTCTGAAAATGTCTGCAAAACCCTTCAGCATATTGTTTAAAAAGTACGTGCCTTGGTCTCAGAGTAAAGCAGCTGGTGGGCCAAAATAAAATATGACCTTTTTCGTGAAAGCTCGAACAACTTCCAATGCCGTGGCATCCTTCACTGACACAAGGACGCAAAATTTTGTTAAACAATCCTGAATGCTAAGTATTATTTATGGCCTTCAGGTAGTCATTGAAGGGAGCTATAAAAATCCATGCTAAGCTGTTGAAAAGGTCTAGATGGCGTGTCTGCAATGGCATGAGGAAGTCTTGTTTTAATGCGCACTAGTTTGTTCTGGGCTATGTTGAATGTCAAATAAATAAACTAGTGCGCATTAAAACAAGACTTCGTCTTGCTATTACAGACACGCCATCTAGACCTTTTCAAAAGCTTAGCATGGATTTTTATGGCCCCCTTCAAGGTCTACCAGAAGGCCATAAATACATACTTAGCATGTTCTGGGCTATGTTGAATGTCAAATAAATAAATTGTCGCACGTCAGGCTGCATATTGCGCCAGTAATAATCCGCCGCAACTTTTCTGTACGTTTTAGTTATTCTGCTATGCGCTCCCATGGCTGCTTCATGGTACTCTTTGAGGAGCTTGTATCGATCCTCTACTGGAGGAATCGGTAGATTGTTCAAATATAATACTGCTGCCATGGATGAGCCTTCGAATATTATATCGAAAATATCAACTAAAGTTATCCATTCTGGCAATGTAAGAATGGCCAGATCTCTTATCACGCCAAAGGTGGTGATGCTGTTTACATGCACGTACCTTTTCAGTTTACTTATGCAGTCTGATAAGACTGATTTTACAGGTTTTTCGTCCAAACATTTTTGTACAAAAAGACCAATTATATCAATATCTTTACATTTTCTATCGATATCTCATATATTATGTTTCGATTTCATGATCTCAGATGCCTTTACGTATTGCCGCTTGATCAAGGCTTCTTGAATTTCAGTATTAAGAAAACCGTCTGCTGTTAAAAAACAAACGATGTTTTCCTTCATCATGCAAGGGCGAGATATAACCCAATATTTTGTCCACAGGCGGATCTTCGCTTTTCTTTTCGCTTAATGACGTACCCGAGCCTTTATTTGATTTTTGCTTTCGTTTTCTTCCTTGCCATTTGCGTCATCGTCTTTTTCTTGATCTAGGTTTTGGGAATTATTTTCATTGAAATCAAACCCGTCCAACACGTAAGGTGTGTAATGCCGATCGATTAATGCAGATGGATGTAATTTTCTATCGTATTCATAATTATATGACAGAAGTCCACTCTTCCTGTTCCTAAATGGTGATAATTGCATATATTTTGCTGAAACTTCTACGCCAAAATATATGCACAGTTCACGTTATCATATTTTGTCCTTGAAGATAAGATTTCTCTAGTTTCTTCCGTGTCTCCACGCGTTGGAAAATCCGGAGACTGAAGTAGTCGTTTGCGTAGTTCCGCAGCCATTATATTTAGCTTGAGCAGCTTGATAAGCGAGAAAAATAGGCAGTTTCCTGGCGGGTATGCGGGGATATTGGTATCACGTGTCAAAATTTCGTGCGGACTGGCGCACCACTCTCTCATTTCATAAACCAAGAAATCTCCTTTATAAGATAATACAGAGGATTTCAGATCCTCGGGTCTGGTATCGATTCGGTCGATACTGCGGGGGACATGTTCGAAATGGCCTGATCTTCTTTCTTAGAACGGGTCGGTGTCAGAAAAGTCGTAATTATCCTGAGTGTCTACCCCTGTTTGATCGGTCTCATATGTTTCAATTTTTTCGATATCCCTTGTTAAATCTATTAATGGGATTTTGATTCTAGAATCTTGATTTCATAGGTCATTTGTGGATATGTCCAATTGGTTTCTCACATTATTTTAGGAAGCCATTGACTGTAGACAGCTCTCACTCGACATCAGCCACTTTTGCCTGTAGTGTGGGTGATGCGTGCTGCGTCTCGGATTTCCTGCCGCCGAAGTCCTTGCGTGCAATGTGATTAAAATCTGAGGCAGTGCCCGGTTCGGCTTCTGTTTCCCGTAAATTAATCTGCATTGCATTCCTGTCCAAAATTTCGCGCTCGACAATATCCGCAATTAAACGTGTTCGTAATTTGGCTGCTAAATAAGGTAAAGCTGAAGTATGCGGCGACTGCTGCTTAGTGCAAATTTACTGTACCTGCGAGCGCCGTGACGTGTTATCTGCCGGCTCGGGTATCACTGCATTAACTGCTGGCTGGGCTGACGACGGAGCTTCGACTGTCTATGGTTGCTGCACTACCTCGGGCTGCAGCGCGACGATCTCCAGCAACTGTAATTTTTTATCCTGGAGTTCATAATTTTCTGGTATGTACTGAAATTCTGGGTGTGGCTTATTTAATGTTTGATGATTTAGTTGTTTTTTGTTCTCGACTCCGTAGACGGGTACACCGGCGATGGCCACCGGCATGCTGGTAATTTTGGGTCTTTTTGCAGCCCGTTCTCTTGGTGCAAATGAGCCAATCTCTCATCCTTTCCCGCCTTGTTGAGAATTAGATCGTCATTATCAGCGACAAGCACAGGCTTATAAGGTAGATACCGATCGGATTTCTTTCTAAGTTTTATCTTTCGTCTCTTTTTCTGGATCGTGTGTAGTATCCTCTCCAGAGGATTCGCCCGAGTCGTAAATCATGCTGATTTTTTGTTTTCCTTTGTCTTGCTGATTTTTAAAGACAATTGGAGCCTATTCGAGCGGCTGCTCTTGCGTCTGCATTCTTTCTGTTGCAACTTATTCGTGCAGAACTGCCAGAATGCGGGAGTTCTCTTCAGTGCTCAGCTAAAATTTTCCGTTTCCTAAAGTTGCCAATTGCACATTTATTAAAATACAGGCGGGGAATGTGGTGTCTGCGTAATCCAAGAAATAAATATCATCTTTACCTACTTGTTGCGTGAGCCAGTGTATGTTTATTTGTTTGTTGTCCGGGTAAACGTCTCGTTTCGCTTGACATAAGTAAAAGCTGTCTACCATGATGTCCTATCCAATCAATCCCTCTGCAGCAATGGGGAACCTGTTGGGGACAACGTGCATTTCGCATAAAAGTCCATGCACAATCATTTCTGTTTTACTTAATATCCGGCTTGTACCGCACTATGGGACATTTTGACCTTTTGGTCTATAAATCGTAGAACTTTTGATAGAAATCACCTACAGGGGCTTTTTGAAGTTTATAGCTAAAGCCTTGTAGATTATAGAAAAATCGTAGTCGGACCACTAAAAATTGGTATAACCTCACGTTTAAATGTCGTTACTTTAGCCTTTTTTTTTGCTTTTATTCATAACAACGAGAAGGAAAGTCATGTTCTTTTACCGAAAAGTACACTATTTTGTAGTTTTGGACATACCAAATCTAAATCCTTCACATAAATTACGCTACAACTTATAGTTTTGGAGAAAAATGTAGGTTAAGTTGATAAATTAGATATTATTTTCGTATTTCGAATTTTTCATACTACTTTATAAAACAAAATTATTTTTCAGCAAAAAACTTATTTTATATTATTGAATATTGTATACAACCTTAAAAGTCGTTACCGTTACGATTTATGCATATGAAGAAATGACATTTCTTATTAAACTTTAAGCCCAATATATTTTTTGGACATATAAAGATAAATCTGTTTTATTTTAACAATTTCAATATTTTAAAATAAATTATATTACATAAATTTAAGATATACAATAACAATGTATAAAATAATGTACAATAATATGCATGTTATATTATAGTGCTTAAAGTATTAAACCAAAGAATTGCCGTGCTACACATAAGTCGAGCAGAACTATATACAGTATTATATACAAAATTATTAAAATTTCTGCTCAAACAAACTTATTTAATTTCTTCTACTATTAATTATATACTAATCCGACTCGCTTTCAGCAGGCACAACATCATCGTAACGAAGATCTCCTTCTTCAGATTCTATGAAAAATATTTTAAAATTATTAAATAACAACAGAGGGCAACTGCTGGGTAAGCTTTAACATATAAATTTAAATATAAAATAATTATACCCATATTACAAATGTTACATAGAAATACAATTGTTTATAGTTTTGATTTCATTTTAAACGTAGCCAATGCTTAGAATTTTACCAGAATAGTCCAGTACCCTGCGCTAAGTATATTGCCATAATGAAATTTTAAACTACAAAACTGTGAATCCAACTACCCGAAACTGAGCTTTTGGTCATAACAATTTATAGTATGAACCTGTAAACCCTCAGACCTAAATACTGAAAAAATTTTAATTACAAACAAGTAAACCATTGAGTCTAAACAGTAGATAGGCTATAGGCATACTGGCTCACGCGGGTTCTGTATCACCCCCCTGCCCTCTCAAAGTGATCCAGAACCCGTTCGGATTCTGGATCATTCTGGGTGATTTAGAATCCGAACGTTCGCATTCAGATCTCCCATAATAATTTTGTGACTAAAGTCTTGAGTATGTATCGTTAGTTTGTCTATTAAGTCAGAGCCCTGTAAAAACGGTACGTGTGGTGATCTGTATATTAAAGCAACAAAGACGGGGGGAAGGCTGCCCTGCTTAAAAACACTGCACATTAAATATTCAGGTATAAATGGCCTGCCCTCCTGTGTTGTTGGAGAGCTGCATAGTAAATTGGCCTTGAAAGTATTATGAATGTACAGGACTAGCCCGCCCCATCATGCCAATGTGTCCCTTCAGTGAGGTAACATTGACAAAACCTGCCCTCAGTCCCTTACAGTAAACCCCCCAGCAGTGTCTGTGGATAGTCAATTTTTTGCAGCAGTTGACGGAATTACATTTTTATCAATTACGATTTCATTATCAACGGTTTTTTTACAGTATTTACAGTTTGAGATGGTTGATTAATGGCATATGATGCCACTATTGTCTGTAAATCAGCCGCAGATGAAAATGCATGAGAGACGTCGCCATCGCGCCTCTTCATCCAGAATCCGAAATCGAGAGAGTGGGAGAGCTTCCCTTTCTCTCACGTGAACCAGAATGCCTATAGTGTTTTCTACTTTTTTTTTCTTTATTTTCTTTGCAAATGTTTACAGGAGTGATAGAATAATTTTATGAGTTTGACGGTGTGAAGTGCGCAGGCAGTCTTGTAGATGGGATTATGGTTTGTACATACTGTAACGCACTTGACTATATAGGTTTTTGATGGATAGCCGTATTGCTGAATGTTATGAACTGCAGAAAAATTGAATCGGTGCAGCCATTTCTGTTTAAATTCACCCATGACAAAAATTTTGGTAGCATCGTGTAAAGAGTCACGGAGTAATGATCCAATTTGTGAGTAGTCAAGCCCATCCGTGTTCCAGGCTATTCCATGATAATGATGTTCCAGCCAAATGTTTTCCCTTTGCAATTTGTCAGAGAGTCTTTTCCATGAAAAGGGTTTCTTGAATAGACGAACGATAGGATCACCACTTTAATTGAGAGGAATGATAGCTATTTCTTTTAAAACATAATCATCTCCCATTTGCTTGAAACCAATCATGTCTACTGCATACTCCATCTTGGAATGAGTGTTGAAACGAAAGTGTGTTGGATAATATGCTGTTTAGACAAGCTTCTTGATATCCCCACTGATGGGATTGTACTGAACGATGCGATCGTGTAAGATCATGCAATAAGCTGAAGTGTTAGCTGGAAAGTCTTTTTTAGACTCAAACTCTAGACGTACATCGACAGGAGCGCCCTTTATAGATTCGTTTTGCCGTGAACAGTCAATAACTATGAGTGGTTCAAGGTTGATAAATTCAGACTTTGTCAGCAGTGGCTGTGGGTCTCTTCCATAGTAGGTGATTTGAAAATTGACATACCTATCATAGAGAACAGCGAACTGATTCTTAGATATGTCGAGATTCATATTGTTATATGGATAATATTGAGAATTCAAGAAAAGTCTCACATTACTAATCTCACAATGGTCAAATCGACAGGCATTTTCAGTTTTCAAATTTTTTTTCTTGGTTTGTAGTCCGAGAATGACAAAACGAGATTTTTCTAACTGATTTAAAATTTTCACTGTCCAGACATGTTTATTCGTGCTCGGAAGTAGAGGATATTCAAATAACTCCCAAGATCGATAGCACATAGAGATAGGATTATCTTTGCCAATGAAATTCAGCAGCTGGATCTTTTGTTTATCAGATGCAATAACATATGGCATTAACCACTCTATCTTCGTTATTTTTACCTGGTAGTCTTCATATGTAGTTACACTATTTGCTACAGTACCTTCTTGAATTATTGCATTCAAGTCATTTCTTGATCTTGTGAGAATGAGTTCATGCTTCACATTAACTATAATTTTTTTATAGTCTTCTGCAAAGCCCAAGATCATACTCAGAGGAATGGAAACGTCAAAGTTGCCGTGTGCATCTACCAAAGTTTTGCTTCCTTCTCTAACGTCAAGCCAGCCTGCATTTTCTAACATGAGAGTCTGATTTGGATTGAATGATGTCCATCCATTCATGAGACTGCTTAAACCAACATTTTTACTTTTATCTATCTCCACAGCATTAATTTCGTAACGAATTTCATCAAACAGATGGCAAATGCCATTGTTCACGAATTTAGTTTTAGTTAGTGCTGTTCCATCTGGTTTTTGCAGTTTTCCACATACATGGATAGAACTGTGTGATGGTAAGAGACATAGATCTTGATGTTGGATAGAAATACGAATTTCATCACTATTATCAAAGCTTAGAGTCGAGTAAGGTTGATGTGCGTGAACCTCGTAATGAGCAATAGACTCATCGAATACGACACCTGATTGAATGCTTAGAATTACGTCCATTTTTCTGGAAGCAGCAGAGAATTATACACGTTAATTTTCTCCGCGAACTTTTAGACCTAGGCTTCTGAGGAACTGAATGCTCTTCCGTGTTAACGGTTTGAGTTTCTTCGGTCGACTGATGACCGATTGACATGTTGGTTGACTTATATGCACTCTAGAATTGTAAACGATGCCCATTATGCAGATTTGATGTGGAGTCTAATAGTAATTTCTTCTCCACGGAAATTCACTAAATTTCCATCTTGATCTACGATTTGAATTTGAAGATGATCTATGCACTTGACACTGAGTGGTAGATATATGACATGAGATGGAACTTCCAAGATTTTATATCCTGGTGGAACTCTGGGAAAGAACTCATGGATTGTATGAACTTTTTTGTTGTTGATGTAAGCACCTGCGGTAATATTGCACTCCACTCTGAGTGCGTTGATTTTCAATATTTTCACAGGTAAATCAGAACTGTGATGAGTTTTTTCCTTAAAATGCGAGGAGTAAAGCCAAGAAGACGACCTATTGAATCGTGAGGAGTGAGATCTAACGAATGACTGCAATTAATTTCACTTATGAGAGTATTGTTGTTAGCTCTCAAAGAAAATTCAATTCCTTTATATTTCAAAGTTTCTTGTAAAAATTTATTACTAGCATTAATCTCGTAACTGCCAGTAGGGATAGTGATAATATTTCCATTCACATGAAGTTTATTATTCGAATAGTCCACATTGGGAATCGAGTTGAATGTTAAAAGTTCAACTAAACCCAAAACAAAATTTTTATGCTGAGGTAGTTCAATTGAAGGAAAATATTGTGCTTCTAGAACACAAGATTTTCCTGAAAGACTCAAAGTGAAACTGTCTTCCATGACTGATTGGAAGAGAATGATTCCCATTCGTTTGCAATCTTCTCTTTTATAGTCTTCCGGTTAAAAATTGAAGACAAATGAATGAGTCAAAATTTTGATATCTTTTATAGTTATATTTTACTTCTTTCACGTTGAAATATAACATGAGCTCTATGGGAGGTTTTAGATCACCAAAACTGTCAAAGTAAATTACTTTGGAACCATGTTTTCGATAACACACCCAGTGAGTGCCTTTATTTTTCATGTCATCCAAGTTAACAATAGCAGATTCATTACTCCATGGACCATCGGAAGGCAGATTATTTCGCATAAAAACACCTCGGAAATGTGGAATTTGCAACATACGAGCATATTTTAGAAGATCATAGTCAGTCAGTGGATGATTTGGCAAAGTTAAATCGAAGTTTTTTTTTTTAGTAACTTGACCATGACCAACATGAGGTTTCATAAATAATCCCACTCCAGTTTTATATGGTTTAAGATAGAGACCTTCGCCTAAAGCAATAGCTTCCATTGCCTTATTATGTCTCTTACTTTCTTCATGGTTTTTCTGTGCAGCTTTAACATCATTTACTGCTTTAGCTATTCCTGCAGCTCCCCCTCCCAGAGCACCGGTCGCACTTAGTCCTGCGAACAGCGGTATGCGAAACGGAAGAACTCCACCAATTTTTTATGGAATTGGAAGAACACGTGGAATGGTAACTTTCCTCTTACCACCAACTTTCTTAACAGCTTGACGTGCACCTTTCAAGGTGGATTGAATAACCTTGCGGGAACATTTACTTGGTGATATTGATTTTTTAACAGCCGTCACTAACTTACTAAATTTTAGACCCATTCCAGTTATTCCTTTTAATTTCATAGCATTTGTAACAGCAAAAGCATATGCTTTTCCACCAAGACTGGCATCCTTGGCTTTAACACGTTGCCAAGCTTTATCAGCGAGCTTCATGTCAGCTGCTTTACGATCTCCATTTTTATCAGAGTACACTATGTCATGTTCTTTGTATGCCTGATCAAGCGGATTAATTCCAGGATCACCTCTTTTCAATCGTTTTTTTAATTTAGTTCCGGGACCACAGTATTGATATCCAGGAAGATGCATTTCAACCGGCAAGTTATTGATCACTTTATCAAGCAATCCATAACCTTTTGGTTGTTTCCGAGATTTATGTACGATCATCTCTCTTCGAGTGTTGTTTTATAACTAAAGATCAAAATATAAAACATGCGTTTATATTTCCACAGTTCAATATCAAACTAGACTTTGACACGTGAACATGGATTTTAGCGAGCAGAACGTCAAACTCCCCGTCACAAACTTTGATTTCGGAAAACAGAAGAGAAGGAAGCGTCATGGAGAATTACTACCTGATACTATACGAGCAGTATTCTGCGGGCCATCTAACTGTGGAAAAACAAATAGTTTATTGGCTCTAATTACACATCCCAATGGTCTTAGATTTGAAAATTTGTATGTATACTCTAAATCCTTGAATCAGCCAAAGTATCCATTTCTCGAAAAAGTTTTGGAACCGATAAAAGGTGTATCATATCTACCTTTTAGTGAGTATGAATCTGTAGTATCTCCAGATGAAGCCCGACCAAATTCAATTATGATTTTTGATGATGTGGCTTGTGAGAAGCAGGACAACGTCAGAGCATTTTTCTGTATGGGAAAACATAAAAGTGTAGACAGCTTTTATCTATGTCAGTCGTACGCTCATATACCGAAACACCTCGTAAGGGACAATATTAATATGTTAGTAATTTATCGTCAAGACGATGTTAATCTAAAACATATATATGAAGATCATGTCAATACTGATTTAACTTTCAATGAATTTCGAAATCTTTGTTCTAAATGCTGGAAGAATGATAAGTATGGATTTGTTGTTATCGACAAAGATAGAGTGATGGATGATGGTAGATACAGAAAAGGATTTGACTGTTTTGCAATGAAAAAGAAGTTATGAATCCGAAACTTACAGCTCAATTGTAGACAGCATCTCGTTAGCATGTCAGACTTCAAGAAAGAAAAGAATATTCTCAGCGAGCTCTTGCCAGCACGTGAGGCTATTAAACAAAAATACACTTTATTGAAAAAGGAGAGAGAAGATTTTGAAAAAGTTATTGGTGATACATTGAAACCAGTCATTACACCACTCGAGAAGCTCGTCGATTCGAAAGTCGAAAGCTTGCCACCTTCTAATCACATTTTGAATATAGACAGCAACAGGAAACCGAGGAAGAAATTGAGATTCGATCGGTCAAGTTATATAGTAAATGATATAAATGAGTCGGGTTCCGCATATGATGATGATGATGATGCAGATTTTTCTTCGATGGATGGCACAATGATGAATTCAACATTCAAATCTGCGCTTGAAGGAAATGAATCAAGTGACATTTTATCATTGTTAAATGAAAGCCGCAGCAAAATCGATAACATATACGGAGTACGGAACGTCAATGGAGTGTATATGATTGGCGATTCAGAAATTCAATTTCATGATAAAATGGTAAAAGTGAGAGATAAAAGTTATCCTAAAAGTGGGGGTCTAATGGAATTACTCTTCAAGAAACAACCAGATGACAATCTTATAAGTTCAACAGTTCGAAAAAATTATCACAGCATCCTGGAAGCATCAAATGCTCATCGGAAAAGATACAGCAAAGATGAGAGTATACGCACTTCGAAGAGTAGAAAATATATGAATATCATAGGACCCATGTTCCGCAGCGATCGTAAAAATAAATCCACCACCGGAAGAGGCCTCATACCTAAATATAAAATAGCAAAGAAAAATTCTTCTATAGATCTAGTCTACTGGGATGATCCAAACGAACTTATCGAGCGACTGTGATTATTAGTTGCGGAACGATCTGCTGGAAATAACAATCACGACAATGAAATACAATCGATCATTGAGGAACTACGTGAAGCTGGACATATATATTGAAATGCATCTTTTCTTATAAGATCAGTAGCATCATGAGTCTCGACGTGTTCGGAAGAAAACTTGAGGGCACGCAAGAAGCGAGTCGCGGTCCACCAGGCATTGGTTATAATCTTACATTAGATGGTAATTTTGATTTACAAAATAAAAGGATATGTAACCTTGCTTATCCAAGTCAGCCTAATGATGCAGTCACCTTGGAAGTGCTTCTGACAACTATAAGTAAAGAAGTTAGAAATCTAACTAACATAATGGCTGTAACGAAAGTTGACTTAGAGATTCCCATAAACACTGAATTAAATACAATCAATAAGGTTCTTTCCCATCTTAAAATTCGATTAGATAATCTTGAGACAAAATTGAAAGAATGCTTTGAAAAAAAAAAAAATTCTTGCTTAATAAAAGTTTTTCTTAAACCTTAAACATATTATCAAAAAAAAAAAATGGAGCGACAGAAAATAGCTGAAGAGTTGCACAAACCAGCTTGCCGCATCTACAAGCGAAGAAAATATGATATACGTGGAATAGATGAGACTTGGCAAGTTGATCTTGTAGAAATGATTCCATACGCCAACGAAAACAAAGGTTTTCGCTACTTACTTACTGTCATAGATACATTTTCAAAGTATGCATGGGCTATACCAATCAAGTCAAAGAGTGGTAATGATGTTACTCTAGCTATGGAGTCAATACTGAAACAAGAACGCGTACCGACAAATCTACAAACTGACCAAGGAAAAGAATTTTACAATTCAAACTTTCAGAAACTCATGAAGAAGTACAAGATAAACCTATACTCTTCACATAGTAATCTTCATGCAAGCATATGTGAGCGTTTTAATAGAACGTTAAAAAATGCAATGTGGATAGAGTTCAGCAAACAAGGGAGCTATAAATGGTGGGATATCCTGCCTGAGTTGGTGAAAGCTTACAATTCAAGAAAACATCGGACAATAGGAATTGAGCCTAAAAATGTTACGCAGGCAAATGAAAGAGAGGTCAAGAAGCATTTTCCAAATGAAAAGTTACCTGTGAAAAAAACGAAATTTAAAGTAGGAGATAAAGTGCGGATAAGTAAGATAAAACATGTTTTTGAAAAAGGTTATACACCAAATTGGTCTACTGAAATTTTCACAATATCAGGAGTTGTAAAAACCAATCCGGTAACTTAACATGTCAAAGATTATTATGATAAACCCATCTCTGGCGGCTTTTATGAAACGGAAATTCAGAAAACTATGTATCCAGAAATTTATCTAGTAGAAAAAGTTTTAAAGAAAAGTGGATATCGTGCATATGTTAAATGGTTAGGCTTTAGTAATGAGCATAATAGTTGGATAGATAAAAAAAAATTATTTGATTTAGCCAAGATTTAACCAAAAATATTAATGTAAACGCAATAATGTAGGTACTAGTAAATAAGAAAGCAATCATATTATGTTATTGTATTTATTTATGTATTATTATGTACAAGTTTTAATCTGAATCAAATAAGTATTATAATCAAAGCAAGCTGCGTATTTCATTCAAACTTAAAGGAAGATCCACCCTGATATGTCACAAATAAATTCATTTTATTTGCAGTATTGGAGAGTCTGTCAAAAAACTCTTGATCTCTTAGGATGGCTGATGAAATCTTCTCTGGTAAAAAGATTTGAAAACTTTCGTCGAGTTCGGCTACGACCTTCGTACCGAATCTCGTCTTCGCCTCCTTAAGTGCTGTCACCATGTACTGATGATCTTTTTCCAAGTCTGTTACTTTCTTCCTCGGCAAGAAGTCGCGTTCAGCAACCTTATTAAGTGTAGATAGATCCATTCTGGAAAAAGTAAAAAATAAGAACTTCTAATAGAGATTTGTTAGAGCAAAAAAAAAAAAAAGAAAATTGGTGAGAATTAACTGTGAACTTACTTAGAAATTTAGTTGAGTCTTGGTTTCTTCCCGCAAGGATAATAATTCTCGAACTCTTCGATTGCTGGAATGTGCTCCTCGTCGTGGTCTGTCTGATGATATAGTTCATTCCCCACCACAATTTCTGTCCTTTCCATTGCCTCCTGTAATATATCCCTTCTCTCTCCTCCCTCAGAGCGTATCCCCTCCATTGATGGATCCCAGTCATGCATAAACTCCTCTAACACATCATATTCAATTCTGATTTGTTCACCTTCATTGTCATAAAGTGTCATCCCCTCTCGCCTTTCAACATTTCCATTGGCTGCATCACCCCCACCTCGTATTTCCCCCTCTCTTTCATCTTCTGCAACATCCGTCCCCACTCGCGTTGCCCCACTTTCATTGGATACTTCATACCCCCTCTGCACTTCCATCCCTACCACTATTTCATGTTTTTCAGCATCCTCCTCTATTCGAAGTGCAGCTTGCGCCATCTGCTCATCCATGGTTCGAAAATGACCCCAAGGTAAAGTGTCTGTACTCTGAGGCAATAAGAATCTTCTTATCATCGTGAGGACTAAAAGCAATTTTATTCTGTCTTTCAGTATTCACTATGTGCAATTTTGAACGAATGTTGCATTGATCACGTTTTACAATAATAAGATCCTGAAGACATCTTCTATAATCCTCGAAAGTTATTGTCTTCTTCACAACGCTGGATTTTATACCTTTGGCTTTTTTTCACTGTCTCTCCTCCATCAACTAAAATACTGTACATTTTGCTTCGTAAACCTATAAATTCCATTATGATCTTGCCACAGCATTCGTCTTTCATTAATCCTGGGATTTTTTTATTGACACGTGGAATGTTAAACTGATTATTCTCATCATAATCAGAAGTATCAAACCTGTGAATGTCTTCTTTCATTATTTTATACATATCAATGTCCTCAACTTCATATATCAAACTATCAGTATCTGTATAAAGAAGTTTACATTTTTCTCCTACTCGCTGTTTCATATACGAGTAATGGAAATCATAAACTAATGTCTTGGACAAATCAAGGATACAAAGACCAACGTATATCGGTTTCTTGATTGTGATACTTGTTCTCTTTAGCTGAATAGCAACTAAATTTTCATCAAAGATTGCACAGCTGTGAAAATGTGGTTGAGCTATGCGTGCTTCCATAGACAGCGTTAATTAATAATTTATAGAAGAGTTTTTCAAACTCATTCTTCGCTTGCTTTCTCTTCTCAGTATTTAATTCGACATAAGGTTTAAGCCAGGCCTTCTGCTCGAAACTCAGAATTCTATGCACCTTTTTCAAACGAAGTCCATTATCCAGCGCCTGTTTGAGTGTTCGATAGTCAATCACATACTTTTTCTTATCGTTCAGTGTAGTGAGAAGTTTGTTATGCTTTGAGCCAGGTGGTGCACGGTGCTCTGCGCAGAAAGGGAAGTCTCGATGTTCATCATGTATTTCCTCAGGATACTCCAAGTCTACTTCAGCAATGTAACCTATATCTGAATCTGGTGGTGTATTGAAGAAGCTTGGATTCGCCTCAAAGTCAATCCATTTGAATTTTCCAATTGGTAAATGCTGTACCATCGCCCACCCATACAGATTATTTATATCAAAATATAAGAGTGTCTTCGTTTTCTGTTTCTCGTCGTATTAAGAACCCATGTATGGATTGTTTGCCTTAGCATATCGATTACAAGACTGGCTTATTCCTCCCCGAATGCCTGCTTCAGTAAACATTAGCATGTCAATATCTGTAAGAAGCTCCAATTCCACCTTTGTCATTTTAAGAGCTGCTGAAAATGTTAACCCTGGAGTCGTGTAAAAGTGAGCAGGACATAAATCATAAGCTTTAAGAGATGTCTCTCGAAAACTTTCGAAAACGTCAGCCAATAGTAGAACATCTGTTTTTAAGTAAAGATCTGAATACTCTCCCAATGTTTTTATATTGAACTTATCCCAGACTCGAACAGCATGCTTGTAGTCTTCTTCAGCAATATGGGAATCTGTTAGTTTATTATAAAACTCATTCTTTTCTGGCAATTTTGTAGACGATAGCTTATCAAATGCGTCTACATAACCATATGGAAATATACCTTTCCGTCTGAAAAGATCTATCATTTCATCTGTGAATCCATCTGATCGAAACTCTTTCACCGCTATAGGCACGTTTTGTAGATATGATGCGAGCTTTTCCAATGAAGATGGTAGAAAACGCCAAGAATCTATGAATCTAAAGCTGATGTCGCAGTCATCTATGTATTTCGTGAACGAAATATATTTCTCCTTATTATGAGGTATTAGACTAACTCGTCCTTTCATCAATGTAGAAGTAGCGATCTCTTTCAAAATGAAGTGAGTATCATAATTGAGGTTATGAAAAACAACGGGAATGAATCTTGAGTTCTTATAATTCAAATTACATGAATTGTGAGCTGCACCTCTGAAACTGAAGAGAAAAAAGAATTCATTTTTTTTTCTTTGGGAATCACCAAAAATTAATTTTAAATATAACTATACTAATACCTATAACATACCGTCCTGTAAAATGACAATGGTCTCGCACTGCAATTTCTTCATCACGGATTGATTTTCGACATATATGACAAACAGTTGACCTCTGGAAAGATAATTCTTCTAGAGCTGTGAGTTTCATTGGTTTAGGATGCTTGTAGAGATGATCTATCTTCTCACTTATTGATTTTAGTTCTCGAACAAACCATTCTGCAGGGGTCTCTTGATCTCCAAATTTTTGTCTGTAAGATTTATAGACAGATAATCTGTCATCAAAGCTGCATTTTGTGTAGTAACCTATGCTGTATGCTTCATGTAGTTGAAAAGCATTCTCATTCTCAGTAGGCTTCAATAAACATTCAAAATCAGCATAAATAACGAAAGGAACTTTTTCTCTCTTTTTGTAATCTTCGAATTTGAGAATGTTGTTCTTTGAGTCTGGCAGATTGATTCGGCAATTATTCATATTTTTACAATGATTTTCATGAATTTTCAATCTTTTTTCATTATAGAAAACTTGTAAACACCTTTCACAGTGGTATGATTTTCTATTAGCTTTAGACAGTTGAGAACCCAGAAGACGAGACATGCTTTTGATCCAAACGTAACGGTATTTAGGCATACTTTCATCACCATCAGCAAAATTATTTTCTTCATGCTCATCAATGTAAAAATCTTGAATGATAAGTAGATTTACATGTCTACTCTTCTTTTCTGGTTGATTATTATTTTCTGGTAGATTTACATGTTGATCTTCCTCTTCTGCTTGATTTTCTTGTTCAGCCTTCTTTTCTGACGTAACGTGACAAGGCGATACTTCAAATTTTGAACCATACTTTCTGAGCATGTATACATTTACTGAAATATTATTCAATTTTTCGAATTTTGAAATATCTTTCAGTTTTACTGGGAACTGTATATCACTAAAGATCAACTCGTTCTCATGTACACGATATTGATTAACTCTGTTGGAATTATATTTGCTGGGATATAATGCTGAAAGAATAGCATATTTGAAACACTGATTGTCATTGTTATGAACATTAACACATGCTTTTTTGTTTTCTATAAACTTTGGGAGAGGAATATAAGAACTGCCCTTGAATGGAGAATATTTTTTCATATTTATACACAAACTTTTAATACTCTTCAATGTCCAGCCGGAATCCTTTTCCTGAAATTCTTCTAGTTGTGTAAGAATGGGCTCTTTGATATAGTCTTTAAACCATTCCTCTAAATTTGTTGACATGTATACTGTAGCACTTTCACTCGTGAAAGATTTAATATCGGTCGTTTCCTCTCCATTTTTCTGCATAGAAAATTCCGAGATAAAATCTGAATTTATTTTCACAGCATTGTATTCTTCTAAGCATTCTTGTGCCTTAACTTTGAAGAGCTTTTGTGCATCACTTAAGAAACTCAGAATGTCCATGTGTTTTATATTTACAACTACGCCAGTCTTGATTCGATTTTGGAATGCCGACTGCACATCTCGCCACTCTACACTAGCTTCTGTTTTCTCAGATTGTAGATTACCTCCTCGTTGAAGATGTTGTTCAAATTCAACTTGCATGCACGAAAGATGAGTCATGCAAGTTTGACATTTCTGTTTCTCTCCTCTTGTAAGTTTAGATTTTGCAATTTTTTCATTTAATTCTTTTATGGTTGAATTACACATGTCCAACCAATAATGAATATCGTTATCGTTCAAAAAGATCGATGGATGCCATATTTGCTTTTTTCTCACTGTAATAGCACCTAAAATAGCACTAGAATAGGACTTCACAAATGTGCACGATAGTCAAGACTAAAACTCGTTGACCGCGATAGATGAACTGTGCTTATCCAAGAAACTGCTTCCCTTTTTGTATGCAATGTCGACGTAAGTAGAGGTAGAAAATTCAAATAACTGACCAAGGATAAAATGAAGAAGAGGGAGATTTTCTTAGGTAGGGATGAATTTTCTTTCATTTGAACCAACTAAAATAGTTCTTTTTGGGAAGAGGAAGGAGATTTTTTAAGGGAGGGATGAATTTTCTTCCATTTGAACCAACCAAAAAGCGGCTTTTCATCCCTCCAATCAAGAATATGCTTTCTTTTTTGAACGACCAATCCTAAAAGAGCCTGAGGCGGAGTTTCTTGTTATAAAATCAGGTGAGAGAATTTTCTTATTCATTCTCCGAGTTCACTTCGTACTGAACTATCAACTACAGAGCTGTAAGATGGCTAGAACACGTGACTACGACTTGATGTTCAGAAATGCCATACTGCAATTTCAAGAAGAGAATGTTTATATTTGTGACATTCAAGGATTCCAAAGAATAGCAGAGGATTCTTTCATTTTCAAAGAAGTAAGTTTTCTCAATTTAAAGAAAACTGCTTTACCCGACTGCATACCTCTTTAAACCTCCTATGACATTGGAAGAACTGACAGCAGAAGAAAAATGTATGACTCACTGGGTGGAGAAGTATCATCATGGAATTGCATGGGACGCTGGTGATATTCCTTATCATCGTCTTCAACGAATTTTCCAAATTTGCTCGCAAGGGATTGAGAAATTATACGTTAAGGGAGAACAGAAAGTGCAATGGCTAAGAAATCTCATACCAAATGTGTAAGTGATATATAATATCACTCTACTTTCATACTTTTTTCATACATTTCATACTTTTTCATACTATTTTTATACTTTTTTCATACTTTTTCATACTTTTTCATATTTTTATCATACTTTTTCATATTTTTATCATACTTTTTCATACTTTTTCATTACTTTTTCATACTTTTTCATTACTTTTTCATACTTTCTCATACTTTTATCATACTTTTTCATACTTTTTTCATACTTTTTCATACTTTTTCATACTTTTTCATACTTTTTCATACTTTTACTTTTCTATGCTCGTATTTCTTACGTTTTTGTTTTTATTTACAGATTAATTTCAAACGTTAAAGACTTTGGATGTCCATCACTAGAAACGTTATCGAGCGATAAGCATTACGTATGTTTTAATCACATCTGCATTAGAAGGAAACCTATATGCGCTGTACATGACGTTATCTCAATACGAGCATGGCTACTAGATTATTTGGATGCTAAATTTGGCCAAGATGAAGTAGACATCATTTCTAAAAGGAATACATACTCATGTGTATATTGGAAATAAATTTTTATTAAATATTCTGTAAAAAAAGAGAAGCTTGATGATTGAATAAAAAAAAATTAAAAGAAAAATCATTTTACGATATTATTCTTTCACAAATATAAAATTAAAATATAATAGATAAATCTATAGCAAACATAGGGTACATGTGGGTGTTACTGCGGATATTTTACATTAATTAGAATAAAGCATTGTTCATCATATAGACAATATCGGAAAAAGAAAAATGGAGGAAATGACAAGGGGAATAAACGAAAACAAGTTGAAAAAATATTTTTTCATTATATTCAAAAAACACTTATTACATTAAAATTAATATATAATAAAATAATTATTTTTTACATATATATATATATATATATATATATATATATATATATATATATATATATATATATATATATATATATATTATTACATAATATCTATTCTATGAATGTCACATCTTCTACGATGCGAGGTTTTACTATTGATGGTCGCGGTGGTGGTGGTGGTGGAGGTGATGGTAGTGATGGTGGTGCTACTGTTGCTGCTATCTTCGTTTTATCCTGCACTCGGCTGTGCATTCGCAGCCAATCTCTTTTCGCTTGCTTACTTTGAAGCGAAGCTTTGTCGTCCTTCACTTGATCTGAAAAAATAAAAATGGCAAAAAAATAGTTTTAAAATATAATATAATATAAATATTAAAATAAAATGAAATTTTTAATTTTTTATTTCTTACCAATCTTTGTCGACCT
The DNA here is from genome assembly GCA_949152435.1 of Gastracanthus pulcherrimus. Lineage (NCBI taxonomy): Eukaryota > Metazoa > Arthropoda > Insecta > Hymenoptera > Pteromalidae > Gastracanthus > Gastracanthus pulcherrimus. The sequence continues at coordinate 61,951,606 of OX424573.1, read as the reverse complement.
GGAAGGTGACTTCATCGTATGCAAATGGGGTGGCGTGGAAGGCGTTTTCGGCCTCGGCTGGTTTTCAGCTTCATCTATAACAGAAAAAAAAAATTATTAGATTATTATTTATTAAGGTAAAGTAGGTAGTACTTGGACACTTTTTGAAACGAAAATACGGAATCAGTGTTTGTAGAGCCGAAACTCAATATTTTTCCCAAATCTTTAATCTGATCGTTAATTCGGCATGTTTTACTATTATTAGTACAAGAAAAAATACGCTTACATACTTTTTTATACTAACAAAGTAAGTTTAAAAATTCAACTATACGTCACAGTAGTTGGACATCATATGCCAAGCTGGTCCCAGTACTTGGACATAGTTAGGACCCAGTAGTTGGACATATGAATTAAATGTGTCCAACTCCTGGGTTCAGAAAAAGCAGTGGACGTAAACTTGGACAATACATTCGGCATATTACAGTACTCGACATAACCTCAAAATGTTATATTTACATTTATAACAAATTTAAGACGTAAATTAACTTAATTTTGGTTAAATTATATACCACACATCATAAACTATCCGAATGAATGCCAACGAATACATATTTTTATCATCTTTATCAGTAATTACAATTTTTGTCACTGTCCAAGTACTGGTCACGATTTTCGTTTCGTCCAAGTACTGGGCACTTTACCTTATTTAAGTTTTACATAAAAAAAAAAATGAATAAAAAAATTGTTACCTTCAGCTTTTCTCTTCCGCTCGTTGTTGCTGTTGCCGCTGCTGCTGCTCGGCGATGAAATTTTTGGAATCTTAGGACCTTCAAACTTGCGCCATGCCTTACTGTAATAAATTCGTTTCTAGCGGAAAAAAAAGCAGCGTATCAGCCTGAAGAAAAATAAATTTCCGAATGCCTCCGCACAGTAAGTTCTCGAAGGCCGTTTACTGATGCAATCTTCCTGATATCTGCCCGCATCTACAGCGCATACCTGCGACGAAGACGTGTATTGCTAGCAAAGTCAGTGAGTAACCTTCTATCTATTTTTAAAAGCAGAGGAAAGAAAGGCTGACCCTTTCTTTTCATTCTTTTCGGCTACTTTCCATTTCCTACGCATGCCATCTGTTTCTTCGAAAAGAGGAGCAAAAAGGCTGCTCTTTTCCCTCTCTTCGGGTGGGAGTAAAACGCTTACGTATTCGGGCCTACAGAGTGGGGATAGAAAAAATCAGATACGAATTCTAGATCACATTAAGAGGGGACAGTTCAGAGGCGGGGCTTAAAACACGCACAATACGAATCCGGTAAAAATTGGAGAAGGGACCAGGCATAGGCCTTATACACACTACAGATTCTGTATCACTTTGAGAGAGGGTGAATCCATTGGAGGGACTTAAAACATACAATACGAATGCTCAAAAAATTGGAGAAGGGACCAGGCATAGGCCTTATACACACGACCGATTCTGTATCACTTTGAGAGGCGGTAAATCTAGGGGAGGGGCTTAAAACATACAATACGAATGCGCAAAAATTGGAGAAGGGGACAAACAGGGATAGGCCTTATACACACGACCGATTCTGTATCACTTTGGCATGATACAAAACCCGCGTGAGCCAGTATGCCTACAGCCTATCTACTCTAAACCCAGCTATTCTATGGTTAGTTTATTGCCGCAATGAAAATTGAAACTTAAAAACTGTAAACGAAAAGCTATAAATCCTTAACCCAAGTTGAGTATTTTCCCACAATGATATTTTAAACTATAAAAGTGTAAACCTTAAGCCCTAAACCAACTATCCCAAGCTATGTATTTTGACATAACAAAAATATACACTATAAACTAATAAACTTCAAACTATAAACCCTAAATCCAACTACCCTAAGCTAAGCATTTGGCCACAATGTAATTTTACACATAAAAGTTACTACTTTAAGCTGAGCGTTTTGACATAACACAAATTTAAACTGTAAACATGTAAACCCTAAGCCCTAAATCTAACTACCTTAATCATACTTTATTGACATAATGAAAATATTAACTATAAAAGTATATATAGGATATATATTCTAGGCCCTAAATACAAAAAGCACAAACTAAGCATTTTGCCGTGATGAAAATTTAAACAACAAAATCGTAATCTGTAAACCGGACACTCTAGATCCAAATAGTATATGGCATAATGGGATTTAAACTATAAATCTGTAAACCCTAAACCAAACTGCACTAAACTGAGTATTTCGTAATAAAACAAATTTAAACAATAAATGTGTAATCAGTAATCCCTAAAGTATAAATCCTACTGCTCCAAGCTGAGTATTTTGCCACAATAAAACTTTAAACCATAAATGTTTAAACCACAAGTATTATACCATAAACTGAACTATCCCACCCTATGTATTTTGCCATAATTGGAGTTTAAATGATAGAACCGTAATCTCTAAGCCCTAAGTTCTAAATCCACCTACCCTCAGCTAACAAGGAGAGTGCGCAACCTCCGGGAAACGATATTCGGTCAGGCTTTGGTAGGTCTTTTCTGGCACCTAAAAATGAATTCCACTACCTGTAGTTTACAAGAATGGGCTTTTCTGTACGACATATGAGCCATTGTACCCCAAATATCCGTGATTTTATTGAAAAATGGTACGTCTTCTTCATATCATAACTCTACAAGTTTTAATGCTAGAAAAATGGTGCAAAAATTGATAAAACTAGATGAAAAGAGCTTTATTTTGTGCTTCGTATCGTAGAAAAATATTTATCTAATCCAAATTTATTAACGATTAAAGATGGTAACTGAAAATGCTTCAAGATTCGTAGAAATTTAACTATGTTGTATTCGTTGAATTTTGTATGTTTTCAGTACGCAACTTCAATCGTTAATAACTTTGCATCAGATCAATATTTTTCTACGATACACAGCAGAGAATAAAGCTCTTTTCATCTAGTTTAGTGCAGTTTGGTTTAGGGTTTGCAGATTTATAGTTTAAATTCCATTATGCCATATACTATTTGGATCTAGAATGTCCGGTTTACAGATTACGATTTTGTTGTTTAAATTTTCATCACGGCAAAATGCTTAGTTTGTGCTTTTTGTATTTAGGGCCTAGAATATATATCCTATATATACTTTTATAGTTAATATTTTCATTATATCAATAAAGTATGATTAAGGTAGTTAGATTTAGGGCTAAGGGTTTACATGTTTACAGTTTAAATTTGTGTTATGTCAAAACGCTCAGCTTAAAGTAGTAACTTTTAATGTGTAAAATTGCATTGTGGCCAAATGCTTAGCTTAGGGTAATTGGATTTAGGGGTTATAGTTTGAAGTTTATTAGTTTATTGTTTATATTTTTGTTATCTCAAAATACATAGCTTGGGGTAGTTGGTTAAGGGCTTAAGTTTTATACTTTATAGTTTAAAATATGATTGTGGGAAAATACTCAGATTGGGGTACTTGGGATGAGGATTTATAGCTTTTGGTCTACAGTTTTAAAGTTTTAATTTTCATTGAATAAACTAAGCATAAGGTAGCTGGGTTTAAACTTAATAGTTGACTTGTTGATAAATAAAAAATTTTTATTATTTAGGTCTGAGGGTTTACTGGTCCACTTTTTATTTACAGATTCTTAGATTATGGTTTTTCCGTTTAAATTGTTATGCTCGTTGCAAAATGTTCAGCTTGGAATGAATGAATTTAATGTTTAGAGCTTAGGGTTTATTGTTCATAGTTTAAATTTATGTTATGACCAAATTCTCAGCTTCGGATAGTTGGGTTCACAGTTTTGTAGTTTAAAATTTCATTATCGAAATATACTTAGCTCAGGGTACTGGAATATTTTGGTAAAATTATAAGCTTTGGCTACGTGGGTTTCAGATTTAGGAATTTAAAATCAAATCAAAACTATAAATAATTGTATTTCTATATAACATTTGTATTATGGGTGTAAGTATTTTATATTTCAATTTATATGTTACAGCTTACCCAGCAGTTGCCATCTTTAGTTATTTTATAATTTTAAAATATTTTTCAGAGAATCTGAAGAAGGAGATCTTCTTTACGATGGTGTTGTGGCTGCTGAAAGCGAGTTGGATTAGTATATAATTGACAGTAAAAGAAATTGAATAATTTTGTTTGAACAGAAAATTTAATAATTTTGTATATAATACTGTATATAGTTGTTACGGACAGACATAATATATTTTCTAATAAATGAATAACCTCGTTCAATAATAATTGTAAAAATATTTATGTTCCAAAATTTCACGAATCTTGAAGATTCAAATATCAATTAGAATATTTTTCGAGTTTCTACTTATGTTAACATATCGTGAATGTGTACAAATGAATAGCGTTACGAGGCAGCTTGGTCTGCTATTCAATAAAATGCGATTCAGTATTGTTTTAGACGTAGATACGTAAGCATGTTATAATGTTCGCGATTCGACAAAATAAAGTGAAATTAATGTAAAAACTGTTTGAGTTTCTAATATCTTCTGCCGCGTAAATCTGCCTGTGGCAGATACACTAGTACTGTTCAACTTACGTACAGCACGAAAATGCTTTGATTTAATACTTTAAGCATTATAATACAGCATTCATATTATTGTATTTTTGTACATTATTTTATACATTATTATTGTATATCTTAAATTTATGTATAATAATTTATTTTAAAATATTGAAATTGCTAAAATAAAACAGATTTATCTTTATATGTCCAAAAAATATATTGGGCTTAAAGTTTAATAAGAAATATAATTTCATCATATGCATAAATCGTAAAGGTAACGACTTTTAAGGTTGTATACAATATTTAATATCATAAAATAAGTTTTTTGCTGAAAAATAATTTTATTTTATGAAGTAGTATGAAAAATTCGAAATATGAAAATAATATCTAATTTATCAACTTTACCTACATTTTTCTCCAAAACTATAAGTTGTAGCGTAAATTATGTGGAAGATTTAGATTTGGCATGTCCAAATCTACAAAATAGTGTACTTTTCGGTAAATGAACATGACTTTCCTTCTCGCTGTGATGAATAAAAGCAAGAAAATGCAAAAGTAACGACACTTAAACACTTTTTGTGAGGCTATACTATACTATGATAATTTTCCTATCATCTACAAGGCTTTAGCTATAAGCTTCAGAAAGATTTACCCCTCTAGGTGATTTCTATCAAACGTTCTACGATTTTGAGACGAAAATTTCTAAAAGCCCTTAGTGTGCCGGGGATGACTCCCGTGATTGCAAGAATTTCGCTTCTATCTATCCGTTTGTTCGCGCCTATAGCGCTACATTTAATCACAGACACATCTGCTTCCGTGTCCAAATGAAATTTGGCTGCTTCGTTGATTAAGTCGTCGCCTCTAAGAATAACGATAGATGGTTTGCGCCCCGATCCTGCAAACCTAATCGATACAACGTGCGATGGCTCCAGCTCACCTTGCTCTGGCGAGCTGGGCCGCTCGACGCGTGAGGGCTGCGCCGAGCGATCTCTTAGTTGAAAGGCTTATCATTATTTTTCTGCTGCGATTGCATTGCCGTAACATTATCATGTCTCACGTCGCGATTTCTATGAAAATAATCATGGTTGTCGCCTACGCCTTGGTGATGTTCTCCACGCTGATCTTCGTCCAAATTATTCCTGTTAAATCTATAATTGTTGCCGTAATTATTATTACGATTGTTATAGTTATTAAAATTATTGTTTAATTGGTTTCTATTATTGCCCCCATGATTATTATGATTATTGTAATACTGCCTATTATTATTGTTATTCCCATTTCCGGTCCCGATTCGACCTGTCTTTATGTCCACTTCTAGCTTAAAACAGTATTTGCGCACGTGTCCTTGTTTTCTGTAATAGTCCCATTTTAAGGTATCTAAGTGCTTCTTTTTACATTTGTCCTTTACACGCCGCTCGGTCGACGTTTGCGAGCCTCTCTACCACTATCGCTCAGATCTGGCGCAGAGTCGAATATCGTCAGCAATTGGTTTAAGAGATTTTGAGCGCTTTTGCTCGATCGTTGATTACTAACATTCATTTGCATTAAAATATCGTTCGTCAAACCCACATTGCTGTATTGTAAAATAAAATCCGCGAGCAACTTTTCTACCAAACCATAACTCATAAGTTCCCGTTAATTTTCTCGCAAGTGTTAATAAAATAGAGTTTTCTTGCTGCAGGCCAAACATTTTTCTCACCTGCAGCGCTGCCATGCAAAATAAATTCAACCTGTCTGGATTTCCATCGAACTGTGGAATTAAATTTATGCGCTTGAGAAAAAGTAACGCTACATGCGCGCAAGTAAGGTACATTGTTGTCTAATTTCTTATATAAGTTAAGTTATGTTAGTAATCGGACAGTTTAATTTTATAGAAGCTTATCTATTAGTCACATTAAGGTGAAATTTCTAAAATTTCTGTATTAAATTTTAAAAATCTGGGTTTCACATAGAATATTTGTTATGATTATGTGAATTTGCATAGCAATTTTTAGATCCTTTTAATCCTTATATTCAAAGTTATTCAGCACAATGTGTTATTTTTGAGTAACAATCGGCTATATTTAAAATAGCCCACGCGCACACCACATTGTCATGTACGTCTAAGAAAACTCTATCATATTTATAATATATTTGTAGTTATAACTAATATAAGCCTTTAAAGCATTAATCCTTATAGTTTTTGACTGTATTATTTATTATATACATCTGAAAAATATATATGTGATTTTGTTTCAAAATTGTTATATAAATACCGTTATTTTTATAAAAATTGTATTATAAATAAAATTCAAAGTATCAATTAATAAAAAGCAGCGAATTTTTGTTGAAAATACCTTAAAGAATACATTTTCAAAGTTGCGATAATTTTTTTAAATTTTGTATGCGCGAGGATCACTTTATGTCCACATTCAGGTCTTTCATAGGATCATTCATAGAAAGGTGTTTATGAGTCTCAAAAAAACGTTTAATTTACAAAGTCTTCTTTTTTATACATATAATAGCAGTATCGAATAAACTAATTTGTTTCCAATGTTAAACAGATATAAAAGTGATAAGTATTATCATAGAGCGTTCAGTCCAGGTCGGCTAAGTGCCTTGTAACCGCCACCTTGAAGGCCTTTAGAGATGGTAAAGTTCTAATTTCGAAATATACTGAGTTCCACAAATGCACACCTTGAACTTGGAAAGATCTTAGTCCAGTTTCAGTGCGCATTTGCGGAATATAGAGTTTTCTTGCATCACCCCTTAGGGGACGATTAGATTCATGTTTAGTGAATAACGATTCAAAATAAGCAAGTTCCGTAATTCTAATGCTATTATACATTAGTATCGCGAGAAAGACAGCGTTACGACTATTAATACGCATCCATTCTAATCGCATCCCGTAGGGAGTTGTATGATCATCCCTCGTAGCACCTTGAATATATCACACCCATAAATTTTGCAATTTTTGCTGCCGGCTACGCTGTTCAAAATAGACATCAAGATATACCAAAGCACAGTAATCAAGATGTGGAGAAACAACGGTCACGGTTAAGTGCTTGCGTAAAGCCTGACTGGTATACCTTAAAAAAAACCTGAGATTGTACAATACCCTATTAACTTTTTTGGCAACCATGTCAATATATGTTGCCATAAAAGTTTGGAATCGAGTATGACAACCAGGCTTACAACAGTTTGCGATAATGGAATGGAAATGCCACGTCCTAAACTAATTGTTGGCATTTTTGTGACTCAAGACTATTAATATACCTTGCAGAATCAAATGCTATTGCTTTAGTATTGGCTTTATTAAGCCTGAGAGCTGCACCCCCAACCCAATCAGCAACTGCTTGTGCAGCATGAAACATGACGGCTACCCTTTCCATAATGTACTCCAGTACAATCTGAACGTAAATTTGTAAGTCGTCTGCATGCAGTAGGTGTTTGACACGCTTAGGATCTTTTGGTTTTAGATTTTTGTTTAAATCAACGAACAATTCCTTAATTTCATTAATATATAGACAAAACAGCAAGGGTCCTAACACAGGTCCCTGAAGTACTCCAAGATTTAAAGACAATCAAGGTGATTTGGTGTCAGAGCGTATTATCAGAGCCTGTTTTCTATCTAAGATATAAGATTTTATACAAAGTATTACGTTCTTGGAGAACCCCAAGGCTCGTAACTTAGTTAGAAGCTTAGTTGGCGAGTTAGTGTCTAAAGCCTAGCTGTAGTCAAAAAGGAACAGCAATGTGACAAGACTTTTATTGATGACTGTGCGTATGTAATCTGTCAGTTTAAGTAGTGCAGTCTGCATTGAGTGGTTTCGTTTGCAATCAGATTGCATACGGTCGAGTTGTTTGGTAACCTTTAAAAACCATAAGTTTGGAAATATGCCCTTTTCCAGTGAAGAGTTAAACAGATTTACCACATGATGCCCGAATGACTCAGTTCTTTCGCCACTAAACTCTGCGACATATCGGTCTCGCCCATCGCTTACGAGGAGAAATGTGAGATAGCTATTACTACGTGTAAAAAGCTAATTTGTTTAAATTTAAAGCCATCATTACCGGCTGATGCAATAGTGTCATCCATCTCAGCAGAGTTCTCATCTGAAGAAACCGACACGCCTGCAAAGGAGACAATATATATAACTATAAAAAGGACAATTCAAATAGTAAAAATGGAACTAGGTTAGTATTGATTCAAATTCATTTTATTTGTTTATATTACCAGTAGCATGTTTTCTGTATTTTTATTTTTTAATTGTTTATTCTTCAATAATTTTGAGTAACTGCGTAGAAGATTTTTGTATGTTTGAATTCGAAAAATATACTATGAAAGATGAAGTACGCGTGCGAAGTTCTGGTAAATTTATATACTTAACTAATGTGAACATATTGTACCAGGTATTATTTCTGACTCAAATCTGGCAAGAAAAGGTTGCAATGCTCGGTCATCTAATTGTCTACAATAATGGGAAAGAAAGGTGCACTTGACATCATAACTATGCTCCAGAACCTCTTCTGGAAAGAAAGCAGCTATTTAATACTGCGTTGAATAATGCTGATATAAATGAGAGTACCCCGTTGATGCATATATACGACCGAGTCACACTTAAGTGAAACATTTTTTATAACCTAATTTTTGTTATTATTTTGAAATTTTATTTGGAATTTTAAAGAAATAGTATAAAATAAATTTTTATACCACTCTAACCTCAAAATCATAACTTCAATATGATTTTTCGGCTCTCGTTGTATAAAATACGGTTCGAAACTGGCGCGTAAGAAGATTTTTACCTCATGTGACTTTTCTCACTCGCTTCGCTCGTGCGACAAATGTCACATGAGCTAAATAATCACCTTCCGCACCCGTGTCGAAATGTACTATTATAGCACTATGTGACCTGAATCCGCACTTAAGTCACACCTATCCGTGACTTAAGTAGTCCATTATTGCACCGTCCTTATCGGCCTCGCTACGCTCGGGCGATGACCTCACGGTACAGTACTGGACTGCTTAAGGCATGGCTAGGCGTGACAGCGGATTTAGGCAAGCAGTGCTATAAAATAATACACGATACTCGTGTTAAAAGTGGCCCCTCATAGCACGGCGTTTTGCGCATACACGCCGTGCTGTAAATGATTACTTAGGTCACACGTATCGTAAAGTACTATTTTATTTAAATTAGAAAACATTTGTTGTGAAAAATCATCATCGAGTCTGTAAAACCCCTTTTTGTACATAAGAATACTCTTGTAACCGTATGTTGTTTTTACCTTTTAATTATTGGTGTCTCTCATAAATACAATTTTTTGATCAAGTAAATATTACGTATACCAAACTTTATATTCGCGAAATTTTGCCACGGGGCCTTATACGTCACGTCGCGGCTTACGTTACTAAATTTTACTTCGGTAGTGAAGGTTTAAGAGAGTCAGTTTTTAATATGAAATATCTCCAAATGTTTATAAAACTATTGAAAATGTTTACACACGTTAAGAACACTCACACCCTAACGAAAGTTTTATTAAATAATATGATTACTCTGTAATATAAGATTATTTTAATACGTTGAATTTTCAAATTTAAAGATGTAGCTCCAAAATGTCCTTTTTTACATGAGAATGCGAAATAATATGATGAATTAGAGGTGCCGAGCACGAAAGAGGGGAGCAGGAAAAATTGAAAGCATAAAGGATTATGCTAACTTTTTTGATACCTCTTAAGGCGACGCATTGCTTCAGTATGATGAGAATTCGAATCGGAAGCTTTCGTACAGGCTGGTCCAGGATGGAGAAGACCAACACATCATTATTTATGATAAGGGCTTCCTCAATCAACTCAAAGACTCACAAATGGGGCATGCCGACTCCACGTTTCAGAGCCATCCGTGCACGAAAGGCGTTAGGCAGCTGCTAACAATTTTGGTTCGTGCATATGATATAGTAAGTGAAATAATTACAAAATATGTATAATAAGGGTCACTTTTGATTGAAGAAAGAGCTACCTTGGATTTTCTTTAAAGAACAGATTAACTCCAATTTTTGTCGGTAAAGCCGAAAGGAGAATGCCCATGCATGGCCTATACCGGCCCCAGGTAAGACATTGATAGGGGATCTATAAAACTGATAAGAGCATGAAGGATCCATAAAATCTTAAGTATTTAAAAATATTTAACTTCTGCATAAAGTGTTTCACTTACACGAGCAAGCGCCTGTTGCCGTTGAACACAAGTGGCCTGCGTCCAACGAAAAGGTGCACGTGCAATGCTGATGCTGCACGCTCTTCTCGCGGGCTGACTTCGCAGAACACAGCAAGCGCATCTGGCCTCAATTCGGCATGAGCAGAGCAACGATTAGACCTTTCTCATGAACATCCAATAAAAGCCTATTTTTGACCGAACTCCTTCTCCTCTTCTTTTCGAGCCCACTCCAACCACCGAAGAACCACGTAGCCTACTCGCTACGTGTGAATAACGCGAGTTATCCATCATTTTGCCTCACCCACGTCCGGCAAACTTTTTGTCAGTAACAACTCGGCATCCCTTGTGTGTTCGCGTGTGTGGCACACGAGTGTTTTAGACTGTGAAAATCGCAAAATGTAAAAAAAGTTTTCAAAAAACGAAGTGCTTGAATCATAAGAAAAAAAATTCAAGAAATAAGTTTCGAAGATGACGGGGCCTTGGTTGTTCGAATAATTGACAAGAAGACTGAGGCCGTGCAAGTTTGAAGGTGGTCATATTTTAATCAATTAAATTTGTATTAGAAAATTAAATCAACAACAAGATGTCGCTGTCAAATTTGTTCGACTCAAAATTTGGAAAGAATAAGCAACAATCCAACCTGTCACGAAGACTAGCGAGCGCAACAAGTTTAAACAGTGAGGTAGACTTATTGGAGGTTGAAGACCCAGGATTTCAAGAAGTTTTCTACGGTATATCCTCAAAAAAGCGAGCGCTAATTGGTAGACAAGTTTTTGCATCGGCATAGCGCGCCCTAGACAATTCAATCACACGATATGCGGGAAACAGAGACGGCAGCCGTAGATATTCGTTCATTCATGTATGTAACCGTAACCGACCCCTCCAACATACCCAGTGCCCCTATAGTACTCAGTGCCCATTCTGTTTTCTGTGATATGCAGTCACCCTCAAGCGCATTTATGAAAAGTTTTGAAAGCGCCAAAGCACAGCGTTTCTCTATAAATCCAGTACAAGTGTCGGATAACACAACGAGTACTTTCGTGCCGCAAAAAATAGACAAATCATCAGTTCCTGCACCTCAAACTTCCTCGCAATCAACCCAAGTGACCCAGACACCTTTCCTTGATTTCCTGGAGACGGACAGATTCTTAAAATACAGGCAATTTTTAAATCAGAGCGAGACTACAAATACGCCAGACATGACACCGTCTCGACTAACGAGCGTCATGACAGATATGCAAACACCAAACATCACATCACAGGGTATGCAGTTTAACACACTAATTTCCAAAACACCTACAGTAGGGCGGTTCAAAATTTCCAAAAGTTTTCAAATATCAAAAGTGAGCCTCTACAAAGTTGGTAATAGTCAAAGAATAAGACTCATGCAAGCTGGGTGCTTAAGAATAACATTTAAACGTAGCTACCTCGAATTTAAGTTTTTTTAAACGGCACTTGTGCAATTTTTCCGTAAAATCGCGAATAAAATAACTAAAACTTAATTATTCATGCTAAAAAATGTTTTGACAATCAATTATACTACTAGAATTGAAAATCAAATGCGTCCTAACCGGCAAAAACTTTTCTTTTTCGAGATAACAGTCGTATAAGTCAAAATTTTTATTTAAAACCTGCTAATTTTAGTCATTTTTAATAACCTCAATCTATGATGATTGTTCAAAAACCAAAATTATTTTGAATCTTTGTTCCAAGTAGTATCTACAGCAAAATTTGCATAACAGAGGATAACAAAATATGAAAGTTATATCAGTCTCTCTAATGCAACGCTTTACTAACATTTTAAATGGGATCTCTTATAATTTGATGTAATTTACCTCAGGTGATATACGTCATAGGTACTTGTGCACATTTCGGTATGAAACTTGACATAAAGGCCTATAATTTTCGTTGTCACAGCACTTCTGAGGACATTCTGATCAGAAGTTATGCTCAATTGAAATTTATAAAAAAAATAGGTGGTAAATGGGAGACTGCAAATACGAGCCGAACTCTCTTCAATATTTTGCAATCTATCATTTACCACGTAATTTTTTTATAAATTTCAATTGAGCATAACATCTGATCAGAATATCCGTAGAAGTGCTGCGACAACAAAAATTAAAGGTTTTTACGTCATCTTTTGCACAATATTACGTACGAGTATATATGACGTATATTACCTTAAATAAATTACATCAAACTATAAGAGAGGGCATTTAAAATGTTATTAAAGCGATGCATTAGACCGACTGCCATAACTTCCATATTTTGATATCCTATGGTGTGCTAATTTTTCTGTTGATACTATTAAGACCAAAGTTTAAAAATAATTTTGGATTTTAACAATCAACAAAGATACAGGTTATTAAAAATGTCCAAAAATTGCCGGTTTAAGTCAAAATTTTGACTTATACGACTGTTATCTGGAACAAAATTGTTTGAGCCTGATAGGAAACTGATTTTTAATTCTAGTAGTATAATCAACTACCAATACGATTTTAGCATGAATAACACAGGACCACAGAATGATATCGCAAAAGTCCTTCGACCAAACTAAGTGATCTATATGTTTTCGGGTACTCTGATCACGAATTCGTGGTCCTTATGACATATACATGTCAGGATCAAGGTCATTTGAAGGTCAACTTCATTAATTAGAGAGATATCATCTTTTTGACCTTGGATTCTGAAAGCGCGGGAAATTTTACGTTCGGATAATGTTTGACCCACTGTTCCCAGTGACCTTTAGAGGTCATATGAAGGTAGAGAACATTCTTTAGAGCTACTGAACCTAGTAGTTCGGCAGGGTTTGCGAATATGTAGGTTACGACCTATATAAAAGTTATTGGCTCGTATGGAGGGTTTGAAAATATATACACAGCAAAGCAGACAGAAAATGTAAATATCTCATATAACGTTGTGTGTAAGGTTTATAAGTTATGGGGTACTTAGATTTTTTTTTTCTGCCTGTGTATAAAAGTTCAAGCTTCGAAAACTATATGTATTAAATGTAGATTGCAACTTTACTATCATGATAAACTAACATTTTCTGTGACCCTTCCTGTGCACATGACCGTTGATCATAATATGAGAGAAAATGAGATGTCGACTAATGAAGATTCTTCTAATACAGATACAGATACAGAAGAAATAGATGATGATGATCAACATACAAATACTAGTGTGTTTACTCAAGATGAACTGATGATTGACTTGGTTCGAGACGCAAAACTATCGAAAGAAATTTCCGACCTAGTAGCATCTAGGTTAAAAGAAATAGGGTTCTATCTTCTGAAACTCGTATATGCATCTACCGAAATCGATATCGCTCCTTTAGGAAATTTTTTTCAAAAGAATTAAATTTAGTATTTTGTAACGATGTTGAAGGAGTAATAAATGAATACAAGTGCGTTAAGTATGAAGCTAGTGACTGGCGTCTATTTATAGATTCTTCGACAAGAGGTTTAAAAACTGTTTTGCTCCATAATGGCAGCATATATGCCCCTATACCTGTCGGTCATTTCATTGTTTTTAAAGAAGAATATCATAATCTTCATTTTCTGCTGGAGAAATTGTATTATGATATTCACTGCTGGAAGTTGATCGGAGATTTAAAAATAACGACAATTTTTTAGGCCATAAAGTGTATTCACAAAACATCCATGCTTTATTTGTCAACGGGATAGTCCAGACCGAAACCAACATTCAGACCAAATTTAACTCCAGGTGCTGAGAATATTATACACGAAAGTCTTATCCCTGTACATAAAGTTATCTTTCCACCTCTACACATTAAGCTAGATTTGGTTAAACAGTTGATCAAAGCCATGAAGAACTTACCAGAAGGAAGTGGGGCCTTTATGTACATCTTCGAGAAGTTTTCAAAACTATATGAAGCCAAGATCAATGAAGGAGTCTTCGATGGCCCACAGATAAGGGAACTGTTGAAGGATGAAGAATTTGAAAGAAAAATGCTAAATAAGAAGCGAGCGGCATGGTAAAGTTTCAGACAAGTTCAACAAATATTTCTAAAAAATAATAAAGATACTGATTACAACAATATTGTGAATAAAATGTTAAGCAATTTTAGAGAAATGGGATGTCTAATGAATTTAAAAATCCATTTTCTTCACTCCCATATTGATTACTTCCCTGAAAATTTGGTGAACTTCAGCAAGGAACAAGGTTAGTGATTTCACCAAGACTTCCAGGATGTCGAAAGATGATACCAAGGTTATTGGGACATAAATATGATGTCGGACTATTGCTGGTCTCTCAAGAGAGATACTACTAATCCACATAAAAGAAAATCTCTCCGTAGATCTTTCGCCAGTAAACGGACACGTAATTCATGAATATTTGTTATTGAGAGCGTAGATTTCTTTCCAGGGGACTGCGAACTTAAGTTCTCCCGTGCATAAAACACAGAGGACAAGCGAGGACTAAGAGAGGACAATAAGAGGACTGTACCATAGAATAGAATTTTTCATTTTGAAAGGGCATGAGAGGACATTAGAGAATATATAGCGAAAAAATCAAAATATTCACATAACATCAAAACTCTTATATGTATACTTAAACAACAAACACTGACCTTAAAATCGTTACAAAGACAGAAGAGTTATATTTAAAACCTTAGAACCTTGAACTTTTATACACAGGCAGAAAACAAAATAAATTTAAGTAGCCCATAACTTATAAACCTTATACACGACGTTATATGAGGTATTTACATTCATTGCCTGCTTTGCTGGGTATATACTCGTATTTTGAAACCCTCCATACGTGCGCAATAACTTTTGTATAGGTCATTACCTAGATATTCGCAAATCATGCCAAACTACTAGGTTCAGTAGTTGCAAAGAATGTTCTCGACCTTTATATGACCTCTAAAGGTTACTGGGAACCGTGGGTCAAACTTTATCCGAACGTAAAATTTCCCGCGCTTTCAGAATCCAAGGTCAAAAAGATGATATCTCTCTAACTAATGAAGTTGATCTTCAAATTACCTTGATACTGATGAGTATATGTCATAAGGACCACTGATTCATGATCAGAGCACCCGAAAACATATAGATCACTTAGTTTGGTTGAAGGACTCTTTCGATTTCATTTTGTGGTCCTGTGTAATTAAGTTTCACTTATTTTATTAGCGATTTAAGGCAGAATTGCATACGTGCTCTTTAAAAAACTTTAAATTCGAGGTAGCCACCTTTAAATGTTAACGTTACGCACGCGGCTCGCAGAAACCTTATTTTTTTGACAAATACGAACTTTTTACAGGTCTACTTTTTATGTTTGAAAAATTTCGTGAATTTTGAACCACCATAACCTACGAACGTAAATTGTACAACCTCGCAGCCGGTAACGGCTCAGCAAGTTCCTTAACTTACGGCTCTAGAAGAAAAGCAACATCCGCGACTATCCCTGCTTGTGGCTACTGTGGTTTAAGCTCGCACACGGAGGACAAATGTAAGAAAAAACGTTTCGAAACATTAAAGTGCGACTATTGCAAAAGGAACGGGCATACATACAAAAATTGCTTTAAACTAGAGGCCGATATGAAAACAGGACGATTTGGGTTTGGAAATAGGAAAAGTGATAATTTTAAAAATCGGAAATACAATAATAATAGTAATAACAATATTATAGGTGGGCATAATAGCAACTATAACAATAACTATAATATCAATGATAACAAGACGATGGTTATCGGCAAGATCGCTGCCCGGGCGCAGGCGAATACCGCAACTATTTTTACAGAAATCGGGACAGAAAACAGGATGGCACCACGGCCGTGCTATCCGAGCAAAAAGAAATTGATAAGCCTTTCAACTAAATCATCGATCAGCGCAGTCCTCAAGCGTGGGGTGGACCAGCTTGCCGGAGCAGAGCGAGCCGGAGCCTTCACGTGTAGTTTCGATTAGGTTAGTAGAATCGGGGCGTAAACCACCTATCGTGATTCTAAACGGCGATGACTTAATTAATAGTACAGTCAATTTTTATGTAGATACAGGAGCAGATATCTTCATTATCAAACACCTTGCGATAAGTGAAAATAACCGAATAAATAATAGTGAAATTCTTGCAATTACGGGTGTTACCCCCAGCAAAATTAGGACGTTGGTTAAACAATGATAGTTATGTATGGTTTTTAATGTGAAATGCATGTCGTCCCCGTTAGTTTCCCTATTCATACAGAGGGACTGATCGGATGGGACATTATAGAGAAAGACGGAGGGGCGCGTCGATGCCGCTCGTAGAGGTTTGATTGTAACAGGGCGACAATACCCTTTGCGCAAGAGGAGCATTTCAAAATTCCGGCTCAGTCGCGATACATACTATATGCTAAAGTTACCAATTGAGATATGAAAATTGGCTGGGACCCAATACAAAATTTAGGGCCACATTACTATTTGGAAATTTTGTCGCCGAGAATCGCGATGGGGCTGTCTACGTGGAATGTACATTAGCGATAACGTGATCGAATTGCCGGTACTGCAGGTAGAATTATTCGAGTACGAAATGTCAAATGAGATGAGCACATTTCTCGTTGGTGAGGACGATGAGGGCATTTGATCGGGATATATATAGTAAACAAACCGATGGACATAGTGAAAAGAAAATAAATTACTCGAAGATAATCCTGATTTGAGGCTCGCGGCGTCTCAGTCAGTAGTGTCGGATTTCCACGCCGGTTACCCGGGTTCGAATCCTAGTCTGCCGATTCATACAAGCACCTGTGTAAAAATTACATGTGCTTTGTTTACAAACACACCGCAGATCCCCGTCGTCGATTAGCAGCACATGGGAGCACAAACATGGCGACGTTAATTAAAAAAAAATAAAATAATCCTGATTTACGAGAGGAAAGGGTCAATAAGATTATGGGAATGATAGATACAGAGGCTTGTAATGCGAAGGATCTTCACCACCTGCGAAAGCTCGTGACTGAATTTTCTGGTGTTTTTGGGTTTGGCGGAGAGCTACTGCCGGCAACCAACTTGCTCATGCACGAAATTAAGTTCACCACCGATGAGCTCTACGCTCCAAGTGTTTTAAATATCCGCCGGCGATGAAAGAGCAGTTAGAGGTAGTGTTACAAAAGCTGTTAATACAAGGTATAATCGGCTTTCTAATCCTCCATACTGCAGTAACCTCAGGACCGTGCCAAAAAATCAAATTCTGGGGGAAATAAAAGACAACGTCTGGTTACCGATATCAGAGCCTTAAATGAGATCACAGAAGACAGTTGTTGGACACTCCCGCTTACGAGCGACATAATCGAACAACTAGCGCTCGCTGAAATAATCACGGTAGTTGATCTAAAACAGGGTTTTCAGCCGATACCCATACATCTGAACTCGGCGCCCTATACTGCTTTCTCGTTACCAGTAGGGCGCAACTCAGGAAGCGACAAATACCTTCGCAACATGCATGTCCTTAGCTTTGGCTTGACTGCAAGGCGAAGAAGTTGCAATTCATTTAGACGACTTCATGATTATTGATAAAAACTCTCGAAGAGCACGGTGTACGATTCAGAAGAGTGGTAAAAAGATTGTTAAAGTCGAACTTGACTATAGAACCAAGGAAGTATGAGTTTTTGAAATGCGAGGCGAGCATTCTTGGTCACATAGTTGGGGGAGGTAAAATTTGTACTCACCCCAAGAAACTTGAAGCTATAGAAATATACCCAGCGCCAACGAATGCTAAGAAAGTTAAGCAGTGGCTTCGACTCTTGGAATACAACATGAAATTTGTACCCAAGTTTGCTGCCATAGCGTTGCCATTGTCTAAACTGGTGCGCAAAAAGTCAGATTCGAATGGGGCGATGAGCAATTGTCGGATTTTGAGAAATTAAAAGGTATACTCCGCAGCGAGCTGGTGCTATCTGCACCTGACCTATCTGAGCCGTTTAATGATACGACCGACTCATCAAATTTTGCCGTAGGAGTAGTGTTCTCACAAGGCACCATCGGATCAGATCTCGCGAATGCCTACGTGTCAAAACTACTGAATGGTAGCGAGCTCCGGTATATCACATATGATAAAGAGTTACTCGCGGTCATATTTGGCAAGGAACAATTCAGACATTACATGTGCGGACGAAAATTTACAGTGGTCACGGACCACCTTGTTCTAAAGCATTTTCATATATCTAAAAAGCCAGATTTCAGGTTCAATAGATTAAAGGAGGCACTGCGTAATTATGAATTCGATGTCGTCTATAGAAAAAGGATAGTAAAAGATAGATAAAACTTACGCAAAAATATAGTCGTCATCAATCCTATGAGCCTATTTCCGTGGTTGACGACGATGATCCGATTGTCAGCTAGGCAAATAAAAATAGGAGGCTAGCACATTTACGTAAAGGAAAATGGCTTCAAAAAGGTATATAAATAACCAGTACTCCGATGGCGCACTTGTCAACGGAGGGGTGGGAAACATCCCGTTAAAACATCCAACGTTGCATAGACCTTGCCCAGACTTTTAGTACACACAAGAGGATGAAAAGCCGTACAGTCAAAATCTGCAGCTACTGGAAGTTGTTGTAACGCAGCCTAGCATAGTGCACGAGCTGCAAGCAGCTGAGGCCCCGCCACCAGCTCAGCCAACAGCAAGTGTAATGATACCTGAGCCAGCTAATAACGCGCCGCTCTGCGCACAGGCGCAGCAAGAGAACAGCGAACAGCAGTTGCCACCGGCTTCGGTGCTGCACGATCTAACAGCCAAGCTACGCACACGCTTGATCGTGGATATCGTCGAGCGCGAAGTCTTAGGCAGAAACGCCATGTAAAATAATTTATAGGAAGCAGAGGCCGAATCAGGCACTGCTCCAGATTTTAATCGTATTATACGCAAAGACTTTGGTGGTAGTAAGCCCAAAGCACTGCGGGCATAGCACGCGTCACCTGTGCGAGAGGTGGAAAAGACCAGCGGCGAGCGAGATCTGTCAATGGTTAGTGACTTCTTAAATAATTATGAAGAGCCAATCTGGTGAAAGATAATTCCCAAATCGAAACTCCACCCATAGATTTGATGGGAGAAAATAAGCAGAAACTAGTATCTATAAATGGCCAAACAGATACAGGCGAGCAGGACGAAGACGACTTTCCTGACACGGATCCTCACGATAAAGGAATGTCAGATCGTTTTCAATATGTCGATCGAACATTGACAGGACTGAGGCCAAGACAGGGAACATAAAGTCTTTCGTCTCATCTAAAAAAAGGCCATTTAATTTTCGAGTTGAAAGATTGGTGTGCAAAATCGGATATAATGATTATGCGTAACACCGATATACATACAAATCCGTCCGGCAATTACCTATTCTTCTCGCGGATTAAACTTTTAAAATTGAAAACGACGGCTATGCAGCTGCGTAAAAAGTTGCTTCAATTCAGATCTTCCAACATGTGAAGACGCAGAAAAAGCAAAGAACATTCTTTCTCCATAAATAAAACATGGTAATTCACCACCAATTGGAGAATAAAAAAATTAAATTTTGTTACATTGTTATAAACACTTCACAGAACTATATACATCTGTACCGTATGGTCCAGTTTTAGATACCTTATAAATCGGATGAGTTTCTTCCCTAGGACTGTAATCCGCGACTTAACACACTTTTTCAATATTTTCAAGCAATAGAAGTTTAAAAAGTCAAAATTGTTAAAATTAGTAAATACCTTTCAAAATTTCATATACTACAATTTTTAAAATCTAAATACTAAAATATTTATCACATTCTTTCAATATTTTCGAACAATAGAAGTTTAAAAAGTCCAAACTGTTAAAATTAGTAAATATCTTTCAAATTTCAAATACTACAATTTAAAAAAAAATCAAATACTAAAATATTTAACGCACTCTTTCAATACTTTCGAACAATAAGTCTAAAAAGTTCGAACTGTTAAAATTAGTAAATATCTTTCATATTTCAATACTACAATGTTTTTTGAAAGTATAAATACTAAAATATCTGACACACTCTTTCAATAATTTCAAACAATCTGAGTCTAAAAATTTCAAACTATCAAATTAGTAAATATCTTTCAAATGTCAAGTATTACAGTTTTAAAGTGTAAATACTAAAATGTTTAACACACTCTTTCAATATTTTCAAAAAAAGAAGTTTAGAAAGTCCAAATTGTTATAATTAGTAAGTATCTTTAAAATTTAAAATACTACAATTTTTAAAGTGCAAATACTAAAATGTTTAAAACACGCTTTCAATATTTTTAAACAAAAGACATTTAAAAAGTCCAAATTGATACAATTAGTAAATATCTTTCAAATGTCAAATACTACAACCATTGTAAAGTGTAAATACTAAAATATCCAACACACTCTTGCAATATTTTCAAACCACGCGAGTCTAAAAATTTCAAACTATCTTTCAAATTTCAAATACTACAATTTTTAAAGTGCAAATACTAAAATGTTTAAAACACGCTTTCAATATATTTAAACAAAATACCTTTAAAAAGTCCAAATTGATACAATTAGTAAATATCTTTCAAATGTCAAATACTACAACCATTGTAAAGTGTAAATACTAAAATATCCAACACACTCTTGCAATATTTTCAAACCATGCGAGTCTAAAAATTTCAAACTATCAAATTAGTAAATATCTTTTAAATTTCAAATACTACATTTGTTAAGGTGTAAACACTGAAATATTTATCATACTCTTTCAATATTTTCAAGCAAGACAAGGAAAAAAAAGAAGATTTTACAGAACATTCGTTATCACTGGGGCGATGTGTGTATATATTTTTCCCCGGGGGTCCCGATAGTTCACCAGATCTCAGAAAGTTACAGGTGCAGCGAGACCGGGTTAACCAGCCTCCATTCCCATGGAAACATATGAGCTGGCGCGATTATGGCCGGTGGAAAAAGTGCTCCACGGTTACGATATGTATCCATGGAGGAGCTCGGATTCTTGCCAAGAAATGCAGTTTCGACAAGCTACGAGTGCCCAGGAATGCGCTAACACCAGCTCAACAGCAGCAGTGAGGCTGCGAGCAGAGACCGCAAGAATCTCCCCCTTCTCCAGCTGTGTGTCTAACAGCGGCTTATCATCGAATATGAAGGAGAAGAAGATGTGAAATGATTAAGTACAAGCAGTGCAACATTTAGAGTGACTTTCACAGAAACATTTATTTTGCTACAATATTTTAAGAGTATTTAAATAAAATGGATTATTATTATTGTAATTAAATTCATACTCTCTATTTATTATTTAATAAATATAAATTATTTAATATTATTAAATAATAACATTGATTATCAATATCAAATGTTGTTAAAACTTATAATGTAATAAAAATTTGTATTTCTGATACGACAGTCATTAAATAATTAAGTTTTACGTCCTCCGGAAATGAGAATTTATTACAAGGAATTCTCACCTCTATGTAGACCTTAGAGAATAAGAAATAAAATAACAGCTAAAATAAAATGTATACAAAGAAAGATATATACATATGTATTCTACCCATGAAAGGAAGCCAGCTGCGACGAACGCCGAGCGACGCATTCCAGAACCCGAGCGGCCGAAACACGTGCGAATATTGGGCAGCGAGTGGTACGAGCGGCGATTGTAGGAGAGGGGAGAGATTCGCGAATGACTGTGAGAGAGAAAGAGTAAATAATAGGAAGCGCGGGTAAAAACCGGCGTTGCGTAAAAACCGAGGTAATGTGCCACCAGAAGCGGTAGTGGACGCATTCGCTTTCCGTGCACCTTACACGCACGATCTTCTCCTCGGGAGATCAAAGCGATAGGCGAGCGCACCATTACCGCGCCATTATTTCGTGCGATATAGGATTAGAAAATGTACATAGTTTATATTTGTTAGCTTTAAAATAAACGTGTCAATGTTTCATACCAAGGCATTCCCAGCATATAACAATACATTTTATTTGATTCGGACATCCATTACCCTGCATCCCAGATCTATAATTAAAATCATATTAAAATTTAATAATAAAATAAAAATCTTTACATAAATTTTTACAATATAACTTCATGATTTATAATAAGTGATTTAATATTTGCACATTGAGTTTTGAATTTATCTTCATTTATTTACACAACATTTAATGCATGCTAATTGTATCTGAGATTATTATATTTTTAATCATCGTAGAAGAAAAACCGCTCAACAGCATTGTATGCATATAAAGTAAGTAGAGGTAAGAAAACAATTACAAACTGCTAAATTTGAATTCTAATTTTTGATTTCAAATTTAACCTTGAATTTGATTTTTTTTTAATTTATGAATTTTAATTTTGAATCCGTTTATTTTCAATATGTTCCAATATGTATTTTCAATTTGTTTAAAAAAAATGTAAAATGGAACACAAATGCATGCAGTTTACGTCGCCGTGCCGCTGAATGCTGGTTTGTCACCTCCGTAACAAATGAAAAACATTAAAAAAAAATAATTTTCTCAATATTTAGTACTGAATGTTT
The DNA here is from genome assembly GCA_949152435.1 of Gastracanthus pulcherrimus. NCBI lineage: Eukaryota > Metazoa > Arthropoda > Insecta > Hymenoptera > Pteromalidae > Gastracanthus > Gastracanthus pulcherrimus. The sequence goes on along the minus strand of OX424573.1, from coordinate 61,928,436 downwards.
TATAAAATGTTAAATTTTGTAATTTATTTTATGTGATATAATCTTTTTTTAAGTTTTCCTTCACTTCCCCGAATTAAAGAGACAGATACACCTTTAAATTTTAAATTAATCGTTTATACGTTTGAAGGTAAAAGTGCGTATTTCCATTATACATTGCCTATTTTTTTACGGTAAATTTGAATATTTTATAAAGATATAACGGAAAAATTAAAGAAAATTTTTTTTATCTTCTTAGGTCTCTTCGATCGGCTATAATGAAAGCCTGTATATTCCTTCACTTACCGCAAGGTTCTGACAGATAATAAAATCCAATTGAGGTTTTTAAGGTTTTATTATGTTGATAATACATATAATTATGCAGCTAATGTAGGGATTTGAAAATAAAAATTATTGACCAAAGTTATAGCCTATTAAAGCCATATTTTATGATAAAAATTTTAGAAAATCATAAAATATGGCTTTTATAGGCTATAACTTTCGTCAATAATTTTTATTCTTAAAAATCCCCGTATGAGCTGCATAATTATATGTATTATGAACATAATAAAACCTTAAAAACCTCAATTGGATTTTATTAACTCTAATTTTTTAAATATTTTCGTTATATTTTGAAAAAATAATCATATTTACCCAAATAAATAGGTAATATATGAGGAAAAACTCATTTTTACCTTAACCCTTGCTTGCCACCTAGGGGTGGATTACACCCCATGCTTTTTTTTCTTAATTTTAAGTACCTAAACGTGAAGGAAATCGTTATACATCAATATTTGTCAATAATTCGAGACTGCCAGTACCTATTCGGGGCATTAGCATAGCGCTGCACTAGTTTACGTGTCTCTGGTAACTGTTCAACGTTGCGTGGGGTTTCAAACACTCCAGTGTGGTAAGTATGATCGAAATTTATTTTTCGGGTTGAATTCTTTTTCGAGTATATTTTGATTCTAGAGTGAAGAATATAGTTTTTATGTAATATTATTCAACTTCTAATTTTTTTTTTAAACGTTCCAACAACTATAATTTACCACCTTTGATTTTGTATCTTTCTTATTTCAAATGTGCGCCTAAGTTACATCTGTCTTTCATTCCTTCTGTCTCTTTGTTTCTTGGGAAACATAAATTTACGGTTTAAAATAAACCTGTACATACTATACCTACACTTAAGTGTACCTGTATTGACATATACTGTGTAAAAGGTCCCTCGTTTATACCTGCCTCGCACGGCAGCGTCAGTCTGTAAGTAGCAATCATGCTGAAAGCAGTGTTCATTCTGTCTAGTTTTTGTAGTGAACAAGTTTTTGTAGTGTGTGTCTTGTCTTAGTTTTAGTTTTCCAGGTTTTTTATAGGTTAAAATTAATATAATCAATTCAAATAAAATCCATTTGAAAGAACTCAAAATTACCTATCTATTACAACTACAAATATTTTATAAGCTAATTAATTCTCTTCTTTTGTAATACACGAAAACATAATTTCTTTAACGGTTATATCTCGGAGATATATTCTGGAAATTAATTCCAAAAATTTTTTAGTTATTAGTATTACTAAGAGTAACCTTCAGTAATACTTTTAAGTTTGAATACTTTTCTGGTTCCAACTACAGCAATCGATCTGAAAAATTTCAAAACGGCAACGTTTTACTTTTAGCTTGGCTTTTTACTTGCCCAGATCATGATGATTCTTATTTTTCAAGATATTTGAGATTATATTGTTTTTAACAAATTATTTGATTTGATTATTTCTTGGATATTACAAGGTAATTTTTTACGAACCAAATCTTACCTGTCTCGTTTCTTGATGCAAATTTGAAATCAAAAACAATTTTCAGATTTATCGATTCGATTGTGCTTTATATCGATTTTTAATTTTTATGATTTTTGATTCACCAAATTTTTGATTGCTTATTTCTTCGGTATAGACGAAATTTTTAATTAATCAAATTAATTTTTTTTATGAATTTTTATTAATCAAAGTTAATTCATTTTGATTTAATTTCATTGTTTGATTTAGTTTCATTGTTTGATAAAGATTTGAAATCAAAAGAATTTTTAAGATTTATCGATTCATTTTATAACGTTTTTCTCATTTTTATGATAATCATTTTTGTTCAATAAGTTTTGATCTCTTTTTCTTTGGTATCACGTCATTTTCTGACAATCAAGAATCATTTTTTATTAATATTGGAACCAAAATAACTTTTAAGATTTATCGATTCATTTTTGTCTTAAGGAGGTCCTATAGTAAAATTTGACGAAAAACTCGATTATTCTTTTATTGCATTTGCTGATACATTGTACATTTTTAGAACAGAAAATGATTTTGTTTTGGCAATATTGGCCATAGAAATCATTTTAATGAATAATAATAGTTATTTATTCGTATTTTTCCTCCGACCTTCATTTCACACAATCCAGCGTGTTCTTACATTAACCAAATCCTAACCCATGCCCCAATCTACTCTATACTATGCAGGCAAACTTTACAAAACATAAAAATTATTTCTTATCTATAAAAAAGTTCAGTTTTCTCCATTTATTGTTTTCCAATGTTCAGCAAGTCGTATGCGCATAGGATTACAATGAATCAATCTGAAACTTTAAGGATATCTTACTCAACTTATTCGTATCACAATCATTAACTCCGATTTTTAAATAAAAAAGTATTAAGAAAGTTATGCCCATGAATATAGTTAAAGATCTGTTTTTGAAGGTTATTTTTACAATGAAAATTAAATGTAATTTTATTTTTCTTTATAATTATGTTTTTAAAAATTTGGAATTAATGTTCTGTGTAGTACAGGTGTTAGATATTACATAATTCTTTTCAAATGTTTTACTTGCATTTCCATGCGCTAGAACAGTTTTGAAAATGTATCAAAATTTACAAAAAAACTTTAATTTTAAGTAACAAATATAACCACCAATTAAAAAAAATGTTATCATGCAACTAGCAATATTTTCAAAATTTACTATAGGACCACTTTAAGGGGGCACACCACCTTTAAAATGTGAAACAAAAAAATTAATTAAGAAGTTTTATTTTGATATTTATTTTAATAAGGGTTTTTTTCCTTAAAGTATACATAAAAACCTACCAATTTGTATATTTTTTACCTTCGTTGGACTTTCTATGACTCCATGGCAAACCAGACTGTTTTCGAAGACTTTAAGCACGGTCCGTAAGATTCCAAGTCTACGCATGGATGGATTGGGCTGAACATTTATGGAGATACTCATTATAGTAGTACTTTTAATATGAGCGTAGGGATTTTGATTTGAACGAGTAGAAGTATTTTTTTATATGAACATTGTCAATATAACACTTATTTTTTAATAATTTTATCACTTTTATAGATGTAAAAAATTTTCTACTCGTTCAAATCAAAATCCCTACGCTCATATTAAAAGTACTATAATGAGTATCTCCATAAATTTTGAGCCCAATCTGCCCATGCGGTCACTTCGAATCTTACGGACAGTAAGCTGAAATTGATAAAAACAACATTTAGAGTTATTTAACAATTAAGTTACAAGTTCTAATAGATATAATTTATACTCATCTTATCAATTGCAACTACTTTTTTCTTCTTTTTAACGTAGCAGACGAACATCTCCAGCAGTGTACATCAATATTTTCTGGTGCGTGGAGTCCCATGAGTCTTCCTCCTCCTTGAATAACCTGAAATGAAAAAAAAACACAAAAATGAATAAATTGAGTAAACTGTACTTATCATACTTAACTCAGTCAATCATGCTTATCTTTTTTTCATCTTCATCCGAAAGCATTAGTCTTGATAGTATGTTATACCTCAATAACCTCACCTGTCACCTCAGAGTCAGTACAACCAGGCTGGAACAAAGAATAACAAAAAAGTCAATAATTTTGATCTAGATGAAATTACATTATTTGGAAATACCTCAGTACGCTCCTGCTGCATAAAATTCCTCTGGGATCCCTTCTCGTGCACTTCTCCTGATGGTCCTAGCCTCTATTGTGCTGGCAAGTACTCTTCGTTCTGCATGGAAGAGCCTGGAGTCATCGCTGGTATTCACCCAAGTCACAGCTGCATCTCCTGTATTGACGTTAAGTTTCTTCATGATCTTGAGGAAACTGTTGCGTTCCTCATTGAAGCTGGTCACAGCAATAAAAACACCAATCTTGAGAACCGTCAAGCCACTAAAAGATGTTTTTGGCACTAACTTCCACACAGAATTATTAAAACTTTCATTGGAGTTTTGAGTACAACCTCCAAGGCACTTTTCCAGCAACTCTGGTTTTGATAAGTCTTCATAAATTGGTTTCACTTCTTTCATCACAGCAGACGGAATGCTGGTCTTATGGGTAAAACTTGTTCCTGCGGCTCTTGATTTTTGCCAGCGGCACCAACTGTGGGATCCTGTTGGGCACGACTGATGTTGAGGTTTCTCGTCTGTTGATTGCATGTGATAGAAAGTTGCCCAGATTTCTTGATGCATTTTTTCAACAGAATCTGGGTACTTTCTAATGGCTTTACCATAGTACGAGGACAATCTGTCTATAAGTTGTCCTGTCAATCTTCCTCTGCCTCCAATTGTCTTTCCATCGTCCAGTTTTTTTCCAGCAAAAGTTTTCTTCAAATTTCTGAGACGTGTTCCCATCCTCTTCTGGACATGGGAAATACACTCTCTCTTCTAGACCACAAATGCATCACTATAAGGCTTAATTTCACTAATGCCCTTGAAAACTTTTGAGTCACCATCACCAATGTACCGATGATATTTCACATGATACTTTTCTTCAGAACGTTGAAATATTTCAACAATTCCATCCACTTCCATTTTTCCAGCACTACCTTGGTGATTGGCAGAGCAATTGGCTTCATGGTCGACGAACCACTCTTGGTATTCAACACTGTCTTGCTTGCCTTCCCACTTTGAACAAGGTTTACAGAAGCTATTTTTTATAGCTACTTCTAAAACCTTTCCTGTCCTGTTTCCTATCACACTGGCGAGTCCTTGTAATGATGAAAATCCCCTTTTTCTCCATGATGCATCACCAGAAACATCAAGTCCAGCGCTGTTTGGTGGTGTGGATTCAGTCTCTTCAAGAACGGCTTTGGTCATTGACTCTTGAGCGACACTTTCACACACTTCACTCAACTGCTTGTTTATTTCATCAAAAGCCGATTGGGCAACTGGCTTGCATAGGTCCATAATCCCACAAAAAGTTGAAAGGCCAGCGTGTCCATGTCCAAGTGCACGAGCAGACAGCACAGATCTTCTGTTCACTTCATATGCATTTCCTTTGGCTCCTACTTTGTTGCTGGAGTTGATCGCTGCTATTTCACCACACTTTGAGCACACAATATCTATTTTGAAACCAAGACTCTGCACACCTGATTCACTTGATTGAACACTGCCATGGCACCGATTACAACACAGAACACTTGTAAGTTTAGAAAATAAAGTTGAAGTGTCAATGATTCTGTTTGTTGTATCACTGGTGTCTCTAGCATTAGCTGTGTTTTGGAGTTTCCTCGCTGAGCTGATGGATAGTCTTGGTTTCTTTTGTGGGCTTTCTTCTTTTTTAGTCAAAAATTCTCTAACCGTTTTCTTGCTTCTACCTCGAGAATATTTGTGGTCAGGGTGAGTACTTTGGAATCTTCCTTTTTTATCTCTTTTAGAAGACATTTTCACTACACTGATTTACACATATTCACAAATTGTCAAATGCCATTAAAACACTGTATAAGTTCAGTACAATAAAAATATTAGCTGTGTTTACTAACAGGTGGTTTGTAAACATAAAAGCCAACTGTCCGAAGTAGCAAAAATGTACGGGTAAGGTTAGTCAAAAATTCGATCTGATTTATCGACCTTTATCTCAAACGCATGTAAGTTCAACTATTCACCTGTAGTGGCGCTGAAGGATTCTAGCCTTCAAATTGGTTCCAATTATATTATATTTTATTGCTTTATAACTAAATAAAATAATCAATCAAACATTTAGTTATAAATAATAATAAAATAAATAATAATTGATAAAATACCGAATTTACGCAAAATCGGCAAAAAAGCTGCCTCAGTATTTATATTGTAACTTTAAAAGGAATTATGATATCTTAAAACGGTTTTCGGGAGCTTATTCTACGGGAAATTTCCTATAAAAAAGGTAAATAAAAAAAAAACGATTTTTTGAAAATTTAAAGGTTTGCCCCCTTAAGTGAATAAATTCGTTCTTCATAAACTCAAATAAAATTACAAAATTAAAAAACAAATTATTTTCAAAAGTAGTATACATTCTTTATATGCACAAAAAGAAATTTAATCAACTTTATAGTGTTGCAAAATTTATGGTCAATGGAATAAATTGTTATTTGATATGAAAGAAAATTGTTAAGTTTTTATACAATTTAAATATTTTTACATAATCTTTGTTATACTTTTGCATAGGTTGTAAATGGTAATTTAAACATTTAAATTTATCTATCTCGAAATTTAAAAAGAATGGATTTATCATTTTGACTTTTTAACGCAGAATTGAATAGAAAATTTATTGGAACATTTAATGAGGTTGGAGGGGGCTAAGTGTCAATGAATTGGCAGCGGTTTTTAATTTTAGAAAGAGCAGGAAAGCTTTTTCTTGATGTAGTAGTAGTCTGAGGTTTTCACGAGAGAGTACTGTCCAGTGTTACGTCGAGGATTTTAATTTTTTCGCAGGTCGGAGCAATGTTACCTTCGAGAACAATATTGGGTAGATCATCGATTGGGAGCGTACTAATAAAGCCTCGAGAACCAAACTATGAAGCTTTTATTTTTGCGAAATGTATAGTAAGGCCGTTATCGAGAGCCCAGCTAGAAATTCTGCATAAGTTAGACTTGATGCACTCAATGATCTGTGCCGCATCTTTAAAGATGCTACTGACATAAAATTTAAAATCATCGGCATATAAATGGTAATTATAATCATGGCGGGCGTCCTGGAGATCGTTAATAAATAAGAAGAAGAACGGTGAACCTAAATGGCTACCCTGAGGCACTCCTGTCTTGCGATGGAGAGGGTTCCAGGTTTCGCCAGAATCGGCTGACACAATTTGCTCTCGTTCCGAGAGGTAAGACTTCATCCACCGACATGTGCTATCTGAAAACCGAAGCCGATAAAGCTCATCAATATAAATCTCAATACACACCGCATAATATGCGTCTCTCTTCATTGTACTTAAAATATTGTTTTATTTTTTTCGGACAAAGATCGAATTTTATGAAGAATTTCATCATTAATAAATTAAAAAAATATTGGGTGCGTGTCCGAAAGAAAATACAAAAAAATTTACGGTTAAAGTTTTAGTGCATATGAAAAGGCATTATTTAATCGTCGGAAAAATAAATTTATTTATTGTATGACGTGCAACCGTGCACGCACCAAAATTCCTTTAATTAATAATGTATTAACCAAGATTTGTAAGTGTTATAATGGTAAAATTAAAGATAATATTAAGTATTTATAGTAAAATAAAATTAGAATGTGTACTTTTCATTATAAAAATTATTATGGACTCATAAAAAAATTATTTTCTGTTGTGGTCTAAATGTATTTTATCCCATTAAATGTTCTTTATTTATTTAGGGAGAGTCGTACAGTATGACTAAGCATACATTATTACAAATTATGCATTGCTGGCTTCCACTAACAGTTGGCGACACTTTAGCACAGGAATTTGATACTATGATTTTAGTGTTATATTAAACATACTTCGCGGCCGGTAGATAAAGTTTGTTGCTTCAAATCTTCTGTTATAACCAACGATTTATTGAATTTTTCAAGTGACAAAAGTTATTTTATGAGGCTTACCTCGTTTTTCCTAGGTAAGTTTATATTTCTAACAATTTTTGTATCAAGTTTAGTCCTACATAAGTCCATTGAGACGTCGATGGACTTCTAATTATCACTATCTGTGCAGTTTAACCTAAAACGCTATAATGTACGTGTCCTACAGTATGATAAACATGACTAGCGTACAGTATGACATATGTAAATTGAATGGTAAAATATTACAAAAATTTACTTTTATATTTTTTCAGAAAAACAATCCGTACTACAAACTCTCAGGTGAGATCTCATGCCCAAATCGCAGGTAAATTAGTGAAGCAAAAATTAGCTATGGGTTGAAATATGTAATAAATCGGCTTTCAGCAAAATCTGATGCACCTTGTTGGTGTTACCATTTAGATGATACATCGGAACCTAGGTACATTAAAGTATTTTTGAGCTGATTTTTTGTTTTTTAAACTAAAAAATAATGTTACATGATATCTCACCTGAGATTTCACCTGAGACCTCATCTGAGATCTCTCAGGTGAGATCTAATGTAACATGTTTTTAAAATGTTTAAAAACCAAAACATTAGCTCAAAACTACTTTAATATACTTAGTTTCCGATGTATCATCCGAATTGTAACACCAATAAGGTGCATCAGATTTTGCTAAAAGCCGATTTATTATGTCCTTCAACCCATAGCTAATTTTTGCTTTGCTAATTTACCTGAGATTTTGGCAAGAGATCTCAGGCGAGATCACCTTCCCGCAAATGCGGGAGTAAAATATATGATAAATATAATTCAATTCTTGTTGTCCATAATACTTTGTTACATAAAGCTTTTATATTTGAATCTGAATAGTACATTATGTAACAAGGGCAAAAAGTCAAAAAATTTCTCGAGTTACATATAGAACTTCATGCTCATCTCAACTATGGCCATTTTTTGACTTGGAAAGCGGAACTAATGGAATGTTAAGACACAATATTGTTAAAAGACAATCGAAAATCAGGGTTATTGGTAGAACTTGACGAAATAAAGAAATTTGGACTAGTTTCTAGCGAAGCCACTTTTTTCCCACACATGCGGGAAAAAAGTGATTTGCAGAATAAAAGCAACTTTTTTCTCACTAATCATTTTTGCGGGCAAAAAGTGTAATTTTGGTCTCGCTATTCAGGGAAAAATGTGGCAATTTTCGTTCAGATAGGCATAAAAGAAATTGTATTAGTAATTATGTTAGAAATATAGTAGAATATTATGCGTATAATATAAAATTATATGTATAATGACTAATAGTGTTTTACAATAATTTACTAACTCTGTTTAAATGTATAGACTGTTTATGGCATTTTATTAGAATTAACCTTGACAGCAGGCAGAAAAAGAAGCCCAGCCAAAGCTGAATAGCTCCAGGAGGCCAAGCAGTTGGAGACGTTGTTGTGCTCGAGTTGTCTTGCTTTTCTTCTGTTACGGCGGTAGCAGCACGAAGGAACGAGAGACAGAGCGATAAGAGATGCAGGCGGCTGAGCTCACGTCAGCCCGCAGTTATACAGCAGACGACACACACACACACACACATACACAATATTATACACTCGAGTCGCAGGTGAGCGGAGGAGCGTGATCATAGCGCGAGGAAGTCACGAAATGTTGAGTACGGGAAACGCGCGAGAAGGAAAAGTGGCGGCCATGGGAGGATAGAGGAAGGGGCGGCTGAAGAGAGAGAGAGTAGCAAGGCAAGCGTGCATGGCGGAAGAGGGGGACCGTGCGCGTCTGCATCGGTGACGCTGCACGCAGTCGAGGTGTTCATGTCTACCTGCATGAGTAACCTAGAACGAGCGGAACGATAAGCGCTCGATTGGCTACGGCGAAAGCGGCCAAATATACGTGAGGAGCGTGTTGTTGGCTGCCCCACCGTGGTCAAGCGGCCATTATCTTATCAAATTATCGAATTGAGGATAGAGATGCTTATTGGAAAAGCGATGTAGTATAAAGGGCGCTTTTTTATTATTCATATTACGCGCGAAGAGTGAGGGCCGTATTGATTAGGAAAAACTCGAGTAACACTTAACCTCCGGTTACTACTTGAGTGGAAATTGAGTTTGGGCCCATATCAACAGGTGGGCGAGAAAGAGATAGATAATTGAGTTATGAAATATAGAGGGAGGCACAGAGACGCTACGAGGAGAAGACGGCCGTTCTTCCGCCCTGCCCCATTTTTCTCCAGATCGTTCCCCGAGTCAGACGAATGATTTCAGCATCATTTATTTTGAGAGTCTTAATTTGTGGTTAGAGCGTGAGTAGTTAGAGGAGAGACGCCAATGTACCGTTGAGGAGTCCTTAGTGTAAAAGGATTTATTAGTCGATTGGAAATCAATTCATCGTGAGTGGTTAAGTACCACCGGCGAGTATTTTCCCACGAAGCGCCCGGCTCTTTTTTATTGATTAATTAATTGACAAGGAGATAGCTTATGTTCTACAAAATTTCTTGGTGAGGTATTTCCAGCATTATATGATTTGATTCAGCTATAGGTGCTGCAGTAAGATCGAGAGTGTGGTGTAGGAGTTGTTTAAGTGGTGTTGTTCGTGAACGGATTTTCGCGGAATTTACGTTCTGTTACAAGTCAGGGTTACAGAGATATTCGACATTATTTCGATTTTTTAAGCAGGCGTTCAGCTCAGCGTGCGAGCAATAGGACTGATGGTGGCCATTTTGAGCGTGGGGCCACATACAGCATCGATAGATTAAATTAGCTAAAATTATTGTCATAAAATTGGCGCCCAACGTGGGGCAAAATTAACGCAGTAACGTGGGGTCGACAAAAATTCCGATGAAATTTAAATTAAATTAAAATTAAAGTTAAAAATTAACATTAAATTACTAAACTAAATTGAAATTTAAATAAAATTAATTCGTGATTAATAATTCGTGGAATACGACAGTGCAGGTGAATTTAAACATAAAGTTGCACCTGTAATATATAGTTGGAATTTTCGCGAGTGATATACACGCGGCCGCGGCGAGACGCTTGACAACGCCGCGACGGCTTGTAACTGGCCATTTTTGCATGTGTGCCGCGAGATAGTCTCGCAGGCAGCCATCTTTTTTTTCGTTGGCGTCAGGCGGTAATCCACGCTAGCATTACTTGGCATGAATAATTTATGCCGATTATTTTGCATTTTGCACATTGGCATAAATACAAGAAAATATATCCCCAAATTTATACGTATGTCCTAAATAATTAGGATTGTAGAAATATAAAATTTAGTATACTAAACAGTGAGTGAGTGCGTGGTGAAGTTTCGAAAAATTTTCTTGGAGTATTAATTTTGAAAATTATTTAAATAAAATTCGTGATAACTATCAACAATTTCGAAAATTTTTGTGTAATATCAAAACGATAATTTTAGAAGATAGTTGAAAATATGTTTTGGCAACACGTGTTCATTAAATACAGTATAGACTCTACAATCTACTTCGACATTTTTTTTTAAATCAGTTTATTTAAAATCTTTTTTTTTATTCAATTGTTATTCCATATGTTTAACGATTTTAAATAATAGTATAACAAATAAAATTTTGGTTTTGATTAAAAATATTTACAGAAATTAGTAAATGTGACTAGCAATGATACATAACTGGAGCAATTATATTCAGATTTAAATACATTTTTCTTATAAACACAGGCAGTGGAAATTATTTTCAATTAAATAGACGTTGAATAGATACTTTTATTTTTCTTTTTCTTTTAAATTAGAATATTCACAACATAAATTTGATAAATTAATATTAATCATCATTACTATAATAATAGTATATTCACATAATACTAGTATATTCATATAGTAATAGTATATTCACATAATACTAGTATATTCACATAATACTAGTATATTCGTATAATAATAGTATATTCGTATAATAATAGTATATTCGTAAATTGCCACGACGTTACGAAAATTTTTCTGGAACTTGAATAAAAGCATAAAGTTTAGAAACCTCACTCACTCGAAAATAAAAGGTAACATTTTTATTACTATTATATGTTCATAATTTTATATTTTACGCACATTTACCCTATTTTATGTATTTTATGTACAATTTCGTAATATATAATATTTATTTTCTCCGCCTATCGCTACTATAAATTCCCACCTTCCGATCAATAACATTTTATACCTATTTCCAATGAATGCTATAATCACTATAGTGATTTAATCGTTGCAAAGTGGACTTATCAAAAATAAGTGAATAGTTTTTTCCCCTTCGATAAATTTTGTTCGTTTTGTTACGAATAGATAATACCTAATGTACTTTCGTACACTTTGTATAAAATTTCGTATAAAACTTTTTCTTTAATATTGAGTTCAAAATCTTGGAAATTGAAACTTGCATAGTATATTATTTGTAGTAAATATTCGTATTAAAATTCGAAATAAATATTTAGTATAAATATTTTCTATTTACCTCGTATAGTCGAATAAATATTTCGTATAAAAATTTAATTTACTATTTGGACCTGATTAAAGGAATTGTAAAATTTTCTGCCTTCATAGTAATTAATTGTAAATTCAAATTAAAACTTTGATCATTTTGAAATTTTGTTTTTTTTGTTATTACGTACAAAATTTTTTTTTATTATTTCGTAATTAGTTAGCGACCCTTGATTACATTTGCAATATTCTTTAATTTTGCAATACATACAGAGGCAATGACGTCTTCGTTGTCCGTAAATCTCTGTCCACCGAGCCATTTTTTCAAGTTTGGAAATAAGAAAAAGTCACTGGGGGCTAAATCTGGTGAATACGGTGGGTGTTCGACCAATTCGAATTTTAGTTCTTCAATTTTAGCCATTGAAACGAAGCATGTGTGAACTCGGGCGTTGTCGTGATGAAAGAGAATTTTTTTTCTCGCCAAATGTGGTCGTTTTTTTTTAATTTCTTCTTTCAGCTGCTCTAATAATGATGCATAATACTCACCAGTAATTGTTTTACCCTTTTCCAAGTAGTCAATAAGTATAATTCCACGTGCATCCCAAAAAACTGTAGCCATAACCTTACCAGCTGACTTTACGGTATTTGCCTTCTTTGGAGCTGGTTCGCCTGTGGAAATCCACTGTTTGGATTGTTCCTTTGTCTCAGGAGTGTAGTGGTGTATCCATGTTTCATCCACAGTCACAAATCGACGAAAAAATTCCTCAGGATTCCGACTTATGCGCGCCAAAAGAGCCTCAGAGGCGACCACTCTATTGCGTTTATTCTCAGCTGAGAGCAAACGCGGCACCCATCTTGCCGATAGCTTTTTCATGCCTAATTTTTCATGTAGAATTGAAACAACTGCACCTATAGATATCCTTGTGGCCTCAGCTAACTCACGCACTTTTAATCTTCTATCCTTCAACACCATATCGTGGATTTTATTGATGATTTCGGGAGTAGTTGCTTCTACGGGCCTTCTTGAACGTGGTTCGTCACTTATTGATGTACGACCACGCTTAAATTCATTTACCCAGTTATAAACCATTGCTAAGGCAGGGGCAGATGTGCCATGAACTGAGTCCAATTCATTTTTTATCTCATATGGAGTTAAACCCTTTAAATGAAAATGTTTAATTACCGCTCTGAACTCGTTTTTTTCCATTTTTCTTAACAAGCAATTTTTTTTTTTCAATTGGTTATAAAAACACGTAAACTCAGAAGATGTGTACTGTGACTGCACCATATATCTAGTCGGGAGTGGTGCTGACTGAAAACAGATGATTTGGAGCGATTCGCGCGCCATCTGTTGGTCATTCTAAAGACTTATTGAACTACCCTCGTATTATAATATAAATTCATGTTGAAACTCTTGTCAATATCCATATATCTACAAAAATAGTTTAAATTAACGCCAATCAATCACATAACATACATGAAACGGCGGTTAACTTTGTAGGCATTATTTATCATATGGCTCGAGTCTATGAATCTATCTCAACACTGAAAGACTAATTTAATTTTGAAACCAAGTCCTCGTTGACCATATTTCGAAAAAGTACCACCTGAATTACATTTTTGACATATCACGATGGTTTGCAGTGATGAAAATACAAGACAGAACTGGATAAAACAGTAGGTTGCAGAATCACTTTCACTCACAGAGAAACTATCATCCTGACTCCCTCTCAATTTATTTGCTGATGTACCAGCAAAATTAGTACCAACTTCATCTGAATGTTGATTCCCATGGTATTTCCTCTTTTTACCAGAATGACTCGGTCATCTTGAAGAAGATTTGCTTTGCTTTATATCCATTTTCACTTATTACAGTTCTGGAAACAACGCTGCTACTTATGATCGTGAAAAGAGACGTCTATATTCTACATCTGTATGTATAGACGCAGGTATAAACACGGAATAGCTGCTCAAATGCTTAATTCGTATACCTACTCCGAAACCCGAGCGCGCACAGTTAGAGCCTCTCTTTTGGAGCATTACAATTGGTCACCAAGGTAGGAATCATCCAAACCGACTGTAGGATATCAATTCTATGGGTAAAAAGTATGGAAAAATGCAAAAAAAAATCGATTTTTCCAACCCGTCTGCAATCGATCTGCTTATATTTGCGCATAAGCGTCGGCAATCGGTATCGGCATATCACAGTGTATGTCCCAGACCAGAATTTTTGCGTACTGTGTGCAATTCATTGATGCAGATGGGAAATAATACTCTTGTAGCGATTTACCTTCTAAGTATATACTATCGGAACATCTATCTTCTTATTACGAGCTGAGAATGCTATCGTGATAAAAATAATGACATATACCGGCTTAAGAGGAGGCTGGATTCGCTGTCCTTGTCTAATCACAGTTTTGCTATTTATTCAAATAGTAGTTTGTTAATTGAAAAACTAAAAGTTGGCCCCAATTCGTCTTAAGGGGTTATATCCCCCTTATGCTCTAAAAAACAAGGCTTTGTTAATTATTTTTTTTAAAGGACATTTGAGATTAAAGGTATACAAATAATATAACATTGGATTAAGCAACTCTTGAAGAAGAGAAACAAATTTTTTAATGATATTTTTTTTTACTAAATGGCGGCTATGCAGTGATTACCGTGAACCGCTTTTTCAAAAAGGTCTTCCGCGGCGAGCAGTACAAGTCTCGTCCAACTCCACCTATAACAAAAGAAAAAATTTTACTATTATCTACATGAGTTTTGCTAGTGAAGTACACGTGATTATATTTTTAGAATTTTTTTTCGCGAAATGGCGATTGTTTTAACAAAAAATCGTGTTTTCGACAAAAAAAATTGACTTAAATTGTTTATAACTTTTTTTCTTGTTAATTAATCGCTAAAATCGTGTGTACTTCACTAGATAATCAAACAATGAAGCTACTGTTAAAATTTTAAGTCAAGGGGATGTAAACTTTTTGAGTTCTATTACTTGCCGATTTTGAAAACATGGTTTCGAGAAAAACGCGTTTGAAGTTTCAAAATGCTATAAATCTTAAGAATCGCAAAAATATAGTCCATAATAATTTTTTTACCTTCAGTCTGCTCTCCCTGCACCATATCATTGTCCTTTTAGGGCCTTCATTTCCTCTTCTTCTTTTTTTTGCCTGATGTAATACTGCGCCTGACCTCTTTCGCGATATCGGACATACGATGCTCAGCGGTTTTGACGCGATTGGCGTCCGTTTCCACGCAAAACTCGTACATGTTTGGTCCAACAGTCAACCCAAGAGCATTGTAAACGGCAAACGGACCCGAGAAGCCGTCATTGAAGATAATAACGGCTACGTCAGTCGCAATGTCAACTATAGTCTTACCGCTTGACACCGTCTTTGGAGCAATTGACCACACTACAGCATTAAACGACTCGTTATAAGTGTACGTTGCAAGTGTACCAAGCGCTGTACTGCGCTGCCAAGAACATCAAGAGTCTACTCCGACGGGACACTTCTCGTGCTGTGTATTCTCCTTCGTTGACATTTTATGAAGTAACGTTGCCCAAATTTCATTCCGCATTTTTTCGACTGAATCGTAGTTTCTCCTAATAGTAAGTCCGTAATAAATAGAAAGTTCATCAATTAACTTTCCGGTCAACTTTCCTTGGCCGCCAAGACCTTTCGTTGTTTTTTTCAAATTGCGCAGATGCGTTCCCATGCGCTTCTGAACGTGTACGACACATTCTTTTTTTTCGACGTTGAAATCTTTATAAGGTTTTGAGTCGACTATACCTTTATATGTTTTTGAATCACCCTCGCCGATATATTTCAAATATTTGATATTATGAAGTTTTTCTGAGCGTTTGAACATTTCTATAACTGCGTCTATCTCCATTTTCCCGGCACTACCTTCACGGTTGGCATCACAGTTCTGTTTGTGTGAAGGGTACACCTCTTCGTATTCAGCAGTACCTTCTTTTTTTGCCAATATTCACACACTTTACAGTACTTAGATTTTACACACACATCCAATACCTTGCCAGTGTACCAACCAATCAAAGTCACCAATCCGAACAAAGACGTAAACCCTCTCTTTCGCCAAGATCCATCGCCTGACACCGTGAGACCTTCTTTGTCACCTCGTTCGATAGAAATTTCTTTTTCTTTAATCGCTGATTTTTTCATAGATATAATTCGAACAGATGAAGTAGTAGTGGCGATATTAGATATGATCTTACTGTAAGTTGTTTGAAAAACAGGTTTTGCAAGATCCGTCATAGAGCAGAACTTTTTTATACCGTTGATGCCTATGCCTATGATGATGCGCATAGCTAAAATAATACGGCAGTTGATCTCATAAGCACGACCATTTATTACAGGACAGCTGTTAATATCAGCATCACCACAGTTCGAACAAGACACAATAATTTTGAAACCTAGTCCACGCTTGTTCGAGTCTAAAAATCACACGTCACCATTACATTTTTTGCATACTACTAACTCAGAAAGAGCAGTAAATACAGCGAAAAAATTGATGAAACATAGTCGAAATTATTATCAACATCGCGGTCACGGTCTAAATCAGTAGTTTTCTATTTCTTAGCCGAGGTACTAACGTGCTCCGAATCGCCTTCGAACGAATGACGGTTAGGCGGGCGTCGATTACTAATTTTACTCCGTTTTGTAGTTGTACTTCTTGTTTTACTGCATTTGCGGCCACTGTACACCTTCACTCGTTATTAAGTACTTGTAAATATAATTCACAGTTAAAAAGTAAAGCAAAACTCAAAATAACAACGTAAACAACGAGAACGGCTGATCTAAACACAGGGCAAGTGTGAGTAAACACGTGCTGTAAATACGCTGTAACCGTCGGAATGACATGTAGCGACCTCTATAATTCAAATTTAAAACAGGATATCGATCGTAGGTAACTTCTATAATTTCCAAAGCCGCGAAATTCAAAAAAGCGAGCATCGCTAAAATAAGCGAAAATTGTGATTTTGGAGCATCAAAGCTGTTTGGAAAAAATTGATTTAAAAAAATTTGAAGTTTAAATCGGTACTTGGGCGTTGTAGATTTTGATTCTAGGATTGTTTTGGCAAGATTTAAGCCAATAAAAAAAATGGAAAAAAACAACAAAATTTGCGGATATAACCTCTTAAAGAGGTTTCCACAATAAGAAATAAAATTGAAAGATTTATTTAAAAAAAGTTTTGATTCTAGTTTGTTTGTTTTTTTTTTCTCTCGATAATTTGGATTATACATACACACTTACCTACATAAATAGTATACATTTTATGCTAATAAAAAGATTTTCGCAGTTACAATTATTTAAACTCCCCGGTATCATATTATATTGTAATCAAAATAAATATTGTATATAATGTCATTATATATTGCGATCAAAATGCAGACGTTATATAATTACTACCCATACTCACCATTGTAGAAATATCCATAATGTCAAAGATCTCGAGGCACTCAACTCTACTTGTCTTGTACACATGTATTATACATAGAGAGCTTACTTATATCTACTGCTGTAGTACTGTATGCATCCATATACATAACCTCGTACCCCTTCGCGTACGCGATGGACAACCCCTTCGCGCACGCGAACATTTTCGGGTAAACGGTTTTTGTCGCGTGCGCGACATTCTGCGCATGCTGAACTCTTTTTTTTTGTGTGTGATGGAAAGCCCTCTCGCGTACGCAAAAGTTTGCATGCGCGAATGTCGCGCAAGCTACGTACATTTCTTTGCCCGCAAAAGAAAAGCCTGTGTCGCGTACGCGATGAATTTTCCGGAATTTCCTCGTTGCGCGAAACGGTACGCGACGTGGGAGGAAGTATCGGAGTGGAGGATTATTCGCGTATTGTTTCGCGTACGCGACGAAATCGCATACCATGTCGCGTACACTCTGCTCGCCGTATAGACAGACCGATCAGACATTCCATCTGGAGAAGCTTCAAAAACCGGGTACTCATTACTTAATATTAGTCCACATTTATTTATTTTCACTCCTAAATATTTTGCCACCTAATCTATAACTTTATCTTCTAAATATCTACCTCTTTGCATGGGGAAAGTATCAAAATTCTGTAAAGTCATCATTTTTTTTTTTTTTTTTTTTTTATTATTATTTAACGTCGCCATGTTTGTGCTTCCATGTGGTGCTAATCGACGACGGGGGTCTGCGGTGTGTTTGTAAACAAAGCACATGTAATTTTTACAGAGGTGCTTGTATCAATCGGCAGAGACTAGGATTCGAACCCGGGTCACCGGCGTGGGAATCCGACACTCTACCGACTGAGCCGCCGCAGGCCCTCATCATTTTTCTACTAGACATCCATCAATTGTTTGGTAATATGCTACTTGATGAACTATAGATGCTGTTACAGATTCAAAGTTATATATGTAACACAGAAGTTGAAAAATTCTTCGGCGTCATTTTTATTCTCGAAATAACACACTCCATAGTAATGCAATGATAACTTCTTTATAATACTGGGTTGAAAGAATTTTATTAAATGACTGGTTGTAGTACCTTTTCTCTTGTAACTTAAAATGTTTGATAAAAAGTCTTTATCATACTTATCACTATCACTGGCCACTACACAATAAGGTTTGTTAACAATGTCTTGAATTGTCTTGTACTTAATATTTGATCCAACTTCTGATAGTTTGGGTTTTTACCTATACAATTTAAAATTATTAGTTAATAATCAGAGACAGCCAACCTTTAAATTTATATTGATTTACGACGCACCTAATGAAGCAGCACAATCACGGCATTCTATTAGTTCTAGACATTGCACTTAGATTCTTTTCGCATTACTTGAACATAAACAATAGCACCATCTATTTGAATATATACAAATACAAACATTACATTTCATCACAAAAACTTCATGTTTTCATAAATAATATATCAAAATAGTGATGTAAGTAAATAAAACATGTTGAATAAATCATAACTAATTTATCCATTTTACTCCTCGCATTTCAGCACTTGAATAACAGTCATTATTTGACAAAAAAGATAACAATATCATTAAGTCCACTTTTGGAAAATTTTTGGACGTGCCTTTTGCAAAACCTTTATTCATTATGTTATTATTACAACATCAAAACACAAACGCTTTTAAGTATCTATAATTCTGTTTACAGTCTGTTCTACTTATAAGCATAAAGTGACCATCACAAATCATTGATTGAGTGAAATATCATGTGCTATTGACCACTACACGAACAAACCTTGATTTTCGGAAACCAATACGGGAGAGACCGCCGCCAGAGGTTCTGAGCGGTGACAAAGCGACATCATCAAATCACCTGATACAAATTCAAATGACATTAAAAGTATTGTACAATTATAACATGCAATAAACAATTACATATCGCGTAAAAGAAAAGACTATCAAGAGGATTTCATTATTTTGATGTAATCTTTCAATTAAAATTATTATTAAAAATCATGTGCGTTACTTATTGTTTATAAGTCAATACTTGTGTTTCTTTAAATTCGTAGGTGTACAAGTATAAACTATTGATTGTTACTTTACAGGTTCATCGGTTTCTTGCAATTTTTATATTGCTAAGTACCCCTCAAATCTTTCAAGAAACAAAATGAGACCTTCAGCATTTAAATCGGATAGAAAGTGAAAAGACTCCAGTGTTTTGTTGAATATTTCTCTAGACGACGATATTCATACTTTTGTAATATTGAAATTTTGTTTAAAAATTATTTGTCGATGCTTAAAGTGTCATTCTTTTATATTATATCATTTCTCATATTGTAATATGAATACAGTTTATCATATAAACTTTTATATTTTATGTACGTACCCTGCAAAAAATCATCCCGTGTTAAAACACGTACAGAGGCACGTGCAAAAACATTTGTAAAATCACGTATACAAGCATGTGTCAAATCACGTATCATAGCACATATAAAAGCACAGGTCAAATCATGTCCAGGAGCATGTAAAAAAGCACATAACGAAATGACATTTGGATATATTATTAGTCTAACATTATAGTATATTTAAAAAAAAAATAAGTAAAAAAAATACATAATGGCTGATTTACAGCCGATCTCTTGAGGCCTCTTGCATCGAAAGCGCTCCGCGGCACGCAGTGTACCAATCGCACATTTCAACCTGGAACACAAAAAATTCCACTTATTCTTGATGTTAATAGCTAGTGAATCACGTCGGGGATTTTGAAAATATTGAGTTTTGCAAATTGTTTAAATTAATTCACTTCGAAATATAATAATTAAGATATGGTTAAAATTTCAAATGGATCGGATGAAAACTGTTTAAGTTATGCTTCTTGCACGTTGAGGAAAACTCGTTTCGAGAAAAATCAACTTAAAGTTTCAAAATAAGTTTCGGACGTAAAAAAATGAGGAAATTATTTAAAGAAAAATTTCTACCGTTAGTCTGCATTGCCAGGACTATAAAGCTGCCCTTCCAAATGCAAATTCTCCTCCTCGTCTTCTTTTCTTATCGCTTTTATGTTCGATCCGGCCTCTTTCGCTGCATCGGACAGAGAGCGCTCAGCGTGTCTGATGAGCTTATCGTCGGTTTCACAACAAAAATTGTAAGCCTGCAGACCTATATCCATCTCCAGAGCTTTTATAAATCAAAGGACATATTTCAAGTCATCATTAAAATGGCACACTGCAATATCAGCGGCAATATCAAGAACTTTCTTGCCACTCGAGTACGATTTCGGAGCCAAGTTCTAAATGGTGGCATTGAAAGTTTCGTTGCTATTCTGAGTAAAACCTCCCAAGCAACGGTGCAGCAACTCATCTCGACTCAACTCTGTATAAACAGGCTCAATGGCTTCGCAAACTTCTTCAGGAAGTGGCGGATCATGATGATACGTGCCCAACGAACCTTCAGCTTGTGCGATTTTCCAAGCACACCAGGAATCTGAACAATTATCGTGCTAAGGATTGCCCAGATTTCATTCCTCATTTTCTCTATGCAATTTGTATCCCTCCGTATTGCCAAACCATAATAAATTGTTAATTTATTAATCAACGTATTTGTTAATTTTCGTCTTCCTCCAAGGCCTTTCGTCTTTTTTTTAGATTTTGAAGAAGCGTTCCCATTCTTTTCTGTACATGATCGATGCAAAAAGTTCAAAGTGTACCATTTTTTTGTACTTCAAAATTAGTGTACGTTTTAGAATCCAGTATGCCTTTGAAAATATTGCTGTCACCATCACCAACATACTTTAGGCCGTGGAATATGTCGGAACGAGAAAACATTTCAATAACAGCATCTACATCCATTTTGCCAGATGAACCTTCATGATTTGCTTGACATACATCGGCGTGTGATGCATACCATTTTTCGTATTAATATGTTTCTGTTTTATTTTTCCAGTGCTCGCAAGACTTATACTATTTAGATTTTACAGTCACATCGACGATTTTTCCAGTAAACCATCCAATCAAAGATACAACTCCAAAAAGCGACGAATACCCTCGTTTCATCCAAGAACCATCTCCTGAAACGGTAATCCCTTGAGATTCACCATTTTCTTTGCTGTTTCATCTTTCCTCTTGTCTAACTTGCTTCATACTGTTAGCACGAACTGTTGATGTTGCTATTGACATGAGATTCACTATTTTATCGTAGAGAGATTGTAAAACAGTACGTGGTAATTCCATAAACGCACAAAATTTCATCATTCCATTCAGTCCTACTCCTATCAGTCGCATTGCTAATACCATCCGACGATTAATTTCATATGGATTTTTTATAAATTTACTGCTAGGTATAACAATTTCTGGAAACTTTGGGCAACAATCACAATTTTGAAGCCCAAACCCCGAGAATTTCTATCATGAAAAGTTATAATAGAACCGCACGTTTTACACTTCACATGCTCAGAAATTGCAGAAAATACTGCCAAAAAGTTAATGATTCGGTATCCAAGTGTAATAATTTACATCGAACTCGTCCTCGGATGTCTTCAGCTTTTTTGCCGATGCACTGACGCTACTGGCAGCTTCGTATCGATTCATCGGATGATTCGCTGATTTACGGCCCCGATGCCGTGTTGGATAGTTTTTTTTCGTACCTTTTCTTCCTGCATACACTTTTCTTTTTTCATTTTGCTCAACGTAATAATAAATAATTAAAACTTTCACAAAAATATAGTTTCGAAAGCGAAAATGAGAGCGTCGTTTTCTTACAATATACAGACGCTACACTAACGTACTTTGTTTTGAAACTAGCCTAACTGACTCATAATAGCTTAAGATCGACATCTATAGGAGCATTAGGGAAGTTTGCGAACAATAGGTAAGCCATAAGGCGGTCCTTCTCATCAGGTACATACCTCTTGCAGGTAAGCAATCGGTCGAATATGTCCCGAAATTTCAAATAAATTTTTTTTTTTGGGTTGGGACCTTTTGTACCATATTCTAGAAGGTTCAAATCATGTTTTCAGCCAACAAAAAATAGAGTTTTTAAAATTTCTATAGTCGTGTTACCCCTTAAAGATTGTGGTGACAAAATGAATTATTTTACTTGGAAATTTGTATGGTGATGTGAAACCCACTCTACTACCGACAATTACAATGACCCATTTTATGCATTTAACTTTCGATTGTAAGAAAATATCTCTAGCTTCATTCTTGAATATCAACACAACAATGCTCCAAAGAAATATTTACTCAAAATTGAAAATTGAATGAAAATAATGGATCCCTGTAATTGTCGGTAACTATTGCGGTTTCACATCACCCAGACTCTACGTTTTCTATTTTATAAATAATTGTTTAAATATTATTATTGAAGAAACGATAGGACATAGGTCCTTTCTTTATCAATATAAATGAATAAAAAAAATTTCAAGTAATTCTATTAATTTTATCACTACGAAATTTAAGTTTCCCGCTATAAACAACCGTATTTGATAACTGGAACGTAAACCTCGTAGCGATTAAATAAATGGATTTGATTGAAAAGATTTCGGTTATTCATTGATAAAGAGAAATCCGGATATATCGACTTTCCTATAAAATTTTTTAAAAAATATGCTTAAAAATTAAAAATTAAGACAATAACATAGATATCTTCTCCTACCTTTCATATCCCCCTAAAAATGGACTGAAAAATCTTAAGCGCACCTGAGCAACCGAATAATAAAAAACAAATAGTTATATATTTTTAGGTAAAGATAAATTCTACATCATATGTTACTTGTTTTCATATATCATATAACAACAATGTATTGTTTCTCTTACGGCTTATATATTGCTTATGCGTTAACGAAATTGAAGAGTTTACTTAGTAGAGTGGTCAAGATGTGTGAAGCCCTGTAGTCAAGTTCTAGCGCTTTCGGTTATGAAATACGAATTTTAGCTAATGATAGCAATGTCATAGATTTGGTCAATTCAAGCATATGGGATTTTATTTGCAAAGATACATATCAGTTTTTTGAGCGATTCAAAATCAACAAAAGTTTTTTGACAAAAGATCCATCAAAATGGAAAAAAGACAGAGACTTCATTCATTGCTTGGAAAATTGTCGAGAATCTCAGAGTCGTGAATGATACAGCTGATATAGAGGAGTAAAATTGATGACTGAGTTCAATAACCCTCTGACCAAAGATTCCAAGCAATCGCAATACTTATTACCTGTGATTGAAGATTACCGTAGTATATTTCCAGATAGTAACAAGGACACATTGATGAAGTCATACTAATGAATAATTTAAATGAATATATAACCTGTAAATAGTTTTAGCTTATGATGTATGGAAGATAATTTGAAATTTTATTTTGAATCTGTATAATTGAAAAGTTATTAAAAAAATGATGTGTAAACTTTCAAGATTAATTTTCTCCCTTTATTTCCCAGTTCCTTCATAGTTTTTACCTACAAAATAATCATTTGAAAGATTTTTCTTCTTCTAACAGCTTATAGTTATTTTAAATCAATAAAAAATTATAAATTCGATTTGCTGTAACAGTTTGAATTAAAGTAATAGAAACGTCGAAAGTAAGTTTTCTATCCTTTTTACATCAAGAAATTTGTCAGTTATTGGAGGGAATGTAATACTTATAAATGATAATGATCATTCAAATCATATAATTCTTATTATTTCCCTTCGAATTCCTTTTTTTATCGCAAAAATGAAAAAAAGCTAATGACACCATTCATTTCAGCTCCGAAAATATATAATAGTGCAAGATGGTGAGAAAAAATGACTGATTTTTTAACGACCATCAACGTTATAAGCAAATTATCTGCTCTTTTTCATTGATTATTCAAATTTCTTTAAGGATTTTGCGTTATAAATTTAATTTATCGCTTAGCTAGCCAAAAAACTAATAATACCATTCGATTCAGCGACTCAAAATACACAAACATATATGTTATTGAAAAAAAATTTGACTGATTATGGTCGTTACGAGCCAAATAATTGTCTTTTTTTTTACTCATTTTTCGAATTTTAGATGTTTTTTGCTTGTAGGATATTTTTATCGCTATATAGACAAAAACTAATAACATTATCTGATTCAGCGGCTTAAATTACATAAAAATACATGTTTTTCAAAACAAATTTGACTGATTATGGACGTTACGAAACGGATAATTGCCTTTTTATAGCTCATTTTATGAAATTATAGACTTTTTTCGCTGATAAAACTTTTTTATCGCTATTTAGGTGAAAACTAATGATACACATCGATTCAGCAGCTCAAAATACATAAGACTACAGAGTTTTAATAATGAAATTCCGAAATTTTCCCTGGTATTTAGAAGGATAAACGATTTTACGAAAAAAACCTGCAGGAAATCCTGCAGAAAATCCTGCAGAAAATCCTGCAGGAAACTCTGCAGGAGACCTGCAGGATTTCCTGCAGGATGTTCTGCAGGATTTTCGTATATTTTTCCTGCAGGAAATACTGCAGGAAATCCTGCAGGAAATACTGCAAGAAATCCTCCAGGAAATACTGCATGATCTACTGCACGAAATACTGCCGGAAATCTAAATATCTGAAATCGAAAATTTGTAGAATAAATGCTGCAGTGATTGATGTGAAATGTAAATTAATTTATTTTGGTAAGTTATTAGAGTAAAAGTATATTGTAATTATTCGTTCATTTTATTTCAACCAACACTTAACATTTTATTACATAAATCTATCAGGTAACTTTCACTTAAAATCTATATATATATTATATATATCTAGAAACTATACTATATATTTCTTCTCCTAATCTTCTTCAATGATATCTTCATCTAGGTCATCAGAAAAACCTTTCTTTTTAAAACCACCACATTTATTTCCGGCGGTATAATTGAACATTGTTCTCCAACCGTTTTGTTTGCCAAAGTATTTCTTACATAATTCTAGAATCAAATAAAAATTTTCAAAATAACAATAACAATAGTATCTATTATAATAACTATAATAACAACAACAATAATAACAATAATAATAATAATAAATACATACTTCTAGCTGCCTCTAAACGTGCTGGATCCAAGGCTGGTCGAGCTGGTTTACCTTTATTAGCTTTGCACTGCTTTCCTGTGACGGTGCATGTAGCTAATTCCCGGTCGGTAAAAATTGCCGTTAAAATATCGTTAGTAAAATCTGCAACGCATGACGTCCTCACGTTTGTTAACATTGACTTTTTATTTTAAATTCTTGCTTATCCTATGAATAATATTTTGTTAGTGGTTTCGTATTATTAACATGGATACATTATTGCACTGAATAAACTAGAGGAAATAGTTATCACATCTGATGGTTTTTCTCGTTGTGATGTGGATGGCTGTAAATGTTTGCCATCAGACTTTTTGGGGGTAGCGTTTGTAAGTTTTACGCTTTTCTTAGATTCGCTGCCGTTATGTTCAATATTCATATGGTCATAGTTTTCATTGAACTCGTCGAGTCTTGATGATTCATGCATCTGCTAAATATATAATTTTATGAAATAAGTATAAAATATTTTTTATATCACTCGAACCTCAAAATCAAAACTTTAATATGATTATTCGGGTCTCGTGGTATAAAATTCGGTTCGAAACTGGTGCGCAAGAAGATTTTTACCTCATGTGACGTTTTTCGCACGAGCGAAGCAAGTTAATAATCAGCTTACGCACCCGGATCGAAATGTACTATTAGATACTTCAAGCTAATTAAAAATTATTAAAAGACTACTTACCGGTGCGCCTGTTGAATAATCTTTATTCGTCACATCCGCAAAGTGATGTCTGTGTGATGATGAGGAATTTTGAATTCTTAATCTAGATAGCAGGTTGGTGGTCCGACCCCCGTCTCCAAAAAATCCAGAAAAACATTTTCTTAAAATGGCCCTGAAAAATTCAGACTCACGGGGATTCGAACCGGTGCCCTTGAGAGGTCGTTGTCTTAAGAGGTACGCGTTTACCACTTAAGCCATCGAGCGCACCACCATTGTTAAAATTGTTAAAATTTAAAAAAATGTTGTTGACATATACATACCATTTAAAAAAGTATCCATATTTTTTGCTTTAAGTTTATCTTCGACTTCATCTTTGTAAGATGTAAATTGCAATTCTATTTCTTCTTTATTTTGTAACAAAACTTCTTTTTGCTCTCTTTCATGCTCAAGTTCTTTCTTTAATGATAAATTTTGATTTTTCACTCGTTTTAATTCTAATGCCTGGGCGTTTATCTCTTCATCCTTTTTTTGTAACACAATCATTAGTTCTGAATCATTTTCCTCTTTATCGGAATCACTTTCGGTATTAAAATTGTGGGGTTCATCAGATATGTCTGAATCTGTCTCGTAATTGATCTATTCCAAAATTTAAAAAATTAGAACTTAGATATTTTTTGTACTTATATAAAAAAGACGAAAAAATATTTTTTTTTTATAATGTATTATTAATTTAGATAGTATCTTTTTTTTTTTATTATTTAACGTCGCCATGTTTGTGCTTTCATGTGGTGCTAATCGACGACGGGGGTCTGCGGTGTGTTTGTAAACAAAGCACATGTAATTTTTACAGAGGTGCTTGTATCAATCGGCAGAGACTAGGATTCGAACCCGGGTCACTGGCGTGGGGATCCGACACTCTACCGACTGAGCCGCCGCAGGCCCCTAGATGGTATCTAATACTCAAAAATGAAGTTTTAGATACCAATTAGCATATATAAAAAATATATAGACTTTAATTATCATTTTTTAATAGCAGCATTTTTTAAATTTACGTGCGTTTAGCTTGCAACTCCGTAATGTATCGTCCAGCTGCTCTAGCGATCACTAGCACTACTGAGTAGTACTTACTGACAATCAGCTGATCAGTCTCTGACAGTCAGTTTTAGTGTTCACTTTTATTAACATAACATTTCAACTTCATAGTGCAGAATAGTTATTATACAAGTTAATTATAAAAAGCAAATTTGTTAATCAGATAAGTATTTTCGTTTTATAAGAAAACTAAATATTGTAAATAATTTATTACATTGTGATATACTTATTTGTTTTTCAGCAAAACCAGTATGCAAGGGAGAAACAGAGTAAACAATATATACTATTATTGAAATAATTCTGCTTATGAAGGCATCACTTCAAGGAAGTAACTAGTCTTTTAAGAGGTTAGTTTCATTATGTACACAAATTATTTAAACTTTGAATCGTATATATTTTTTTAATATACTTATGTTCTATCATTTTTTACAGGATAGACAAGTATTAAATGACATATTTTATGTCAGTTACTTTAGTGAATAAAAACGTTATAGAATTGTGTCATGTATGCTAGATATTGTAATATTAATACATTTATACGTTAACTTTATATTGCTCAACTTTATATTTTCAGATCCTACGGGCAGGCTCCTGATAAGTGAAAAGCATGAAAAATATTCTCCCAGGGCTAAAATCATGCGTAATTCATTCAGCTAGTGGATCATGCTTATTAGAATACATAAAATTATGTATTCTATAGTAACAAAATTTAAATAGCTTTATGCCACTAGTGGTATATGTTTTAAGTATTTTAAGTCCTGGATGACCCAATATCCTGCATGGGTAGTCTGGAGCCTGCGCGTACAAAAAAAATGGTACTGGTCATTTACCTACCATATTTCATCGATAATGGTACTTTTTTCTGGTGAAATATATTAAAATGGTGTATTTACTTGTAAGAAATTAATGTGATAATATAGTTTATAATAATTAATGTATTTTCAAAACTAAAAGATTCAAAAAATTTGTTTTACATAATACAATAACCCCTTAACAGAGGAAAAGAAGTACGTATTATTTCAACTTATATGAAATGAGATCTATTAAAGTTTTATAAAGTAGTGTATTAATTCATGTACTATGGTATGCTTCATTAATTAAATAATATAAGATAGTAAATTAATCACATTTTGAACGTTAAAAATATTACCTTTTTTTGTTAGATTAATGTTAGATTCGGAACAGTTATATGCTATGCATTACCTTGTTTTTTGCAGAAGACGTTGTATTTATCTTTGATAGCAGATTTTCATTAGTTTTTTGTCTTGGTACGTTGGAATGAGATTTTTTTATTTTGATATAATTGATATCGGCTTCACTATCTGAAGCTTCATCATTCTCCAGACGTCTTTTTGAAGCTAATGTTCGCCTGTCCCCTCGTGTGGGACTTAATAACCCATAATCAAGCATATTTTTATGTTTATGCCTTATGTTGGTCCATTCTGAAAAAAAATTATAAAATTATATTATTATTATTATTATTATTATTATTATTATTATTATTATTATTATTATTATTGTTATTGTTATTGTTATTGTTATTATTATTATTATTATTATATATTATTAATAATATTATTATTATTCGGAGGCTGAGACCCCTGCTACCCGACGCGTCCCCAGGTGGCGGATAGGGGGACGGCCAGCTTATGAAAAGCTGGCTGGTTGTGAAATAAGCACTATGAAGTGACGAATAATCAATCGTGGACCAAAACCTCTGTCAATTAATAGAGGTAAATGGCTGAGTAACATCCTCTCCACGCTGAACACACACAACCACAAACATAAGACACAATGCATAACACAGTACTACACCAACACACGCTACGCTTACAAATACGAGCTCTTCGATCGATTAGGTTACCCAGACGAGCAGGGCAAAGACGAACGACAGAATTTCGGGAATGATTGGTCGGAGGCTCTATAAGCGGGTATCGTCCGACAAGTCACGCGAGCGAATCGAATCGAATGATATTTCTTTCGCCCAGTGGCTCTATAAACGAGTTTCGACTGGGGGGAACAGAGGACGACTTCTTCCCGAGGGCCACATTAAAGGGCTTTTCTCTGGAAGATGTCGGCCATTAACTGCAGAAGTCAATCGAAGCGCCGAAAAGCTTGACTCTGGTGGGCTCTACCGATCGGGGAGCTCCACATCCATCATACAAACATATACAATAAATACACGCATACAGACAAACATGACGATGGATGAATGGGCTGCGACCGGCGGCTGGTGGATATTCCCGTCAGACTAATCAAGGGAGGAGTAGTAGCCTCCTGACCGGGGAGGTGCGAGATGTCACTACCTTACCTCTGTGGGGGGATGGCGTGCTCCTCCCCTTCCTTATCGCAAATAGGGGGGGGGGGGAGGCGGGTACGCCTGTTCAACCATATGTTCAAAGTGGGAGGACCGCTCTGGCATCGCTGACTGGAGCCTAGGACGGGGTTGATACCAGTGCCGTCTGGGCGCAGGTATGAAGGATTATCTGGTCAATATTTCCTTATACCCGACGATGCGTAGGGTAAATCGCACACCGTCTAGCCTGAGGTTTGGGCCAGGTGCTGGATCGGTACCGGCATCGCCCACTTGATAGGGGTGACGTAAATCCTTTTGCTTCAATATGGCGCGGGCCTATCCCGTAACCTTTTTCAATAGAGTCACTGATGACGATAGGTCTGACCTCCCGATAAGCCGCTTCCCGGTTTCGTCATCCATAACTAGGGAATATCTCAGGCGGGGATAGTAGGCCCACTGCAGTGGGCCTCCCATAATGGGCGAACCGTCTTAATCCATTTTTTGTTACAGAGAATACGGAGAAGAAGCTTCCGCATACACCATTATGCACAGTATTCTCTCAAAGAGCAAGGGGGGGTGAATCAACCTCATATTCTGATATGGAAACGTCAGATGTGAAAGACACAAGAGAAGCAGCTGAAGCACGAGCTATACCGACGGAGTTCTCCATCGAGCTTCAAAAAATTTACTCCTCAGCTCGAGGGCGCACCGAAGTAATTTCTAACAGCACGATGGTCAAACTTGCAGAAGATAGTATGGGAGAGATCATAAAGAAATTGAAAGCCCTCGTCAAGTTCATGAGAGAAGCTGCTGCATCGCAGCCGAACATGAAAGCAGGTGTGAAGACTAACTTTCCAGTGCTACATGAGATGCTGGATGCATTAGATAAACACCATCGAACTCACACAGCAGCTCGACAGAAGCTGTTGGACTTGACAGAAGTCGGGCCGTCAAAGACGGCAACCCCAAACCCGGCCTCTACAGCGGTGGAAATAAGAGACACCCCGGAGGGTAAAAAATGTGCCGCCAACAGCCCGCCCTCTCTTCCTGATAAGCAAGAGAAGAAGAAAAAGACAGGCAGATAGGAATGGACTATCGTCAACAGAAAGGGTCGAAAGGATAAGAGTAAGGCGGGAGCAACGGGACCCACAGGTACAAAAAATACTGAGGAAGCAGCAGCAGAAACCGCCGACCAACGTGCTACTCAGCGGCGGCATCAGCAGCCACAGCAGCAGCGGCAACAACAGCAGCAGCTACCACATCAGCAGCAACCACAGCAACAGCAGCAAGACAACCGAAGACCAAAAAATACTCCGCGGACAAGACCGGATGCGATTCTACTGAAGCGTGCCACGGACAAGAGATACGCGGATGTCTTAAAAACGATACGCGACTCTATCAAGCCTGAAGACAGTGGCATGGAAATAAAGTCCGTCCGGCACACAAGGGCAGGCCAGGTTCTCCTAGAGCTGAAAAAGAGCACAGCCGATACAAGAACAGCCTTCTCCAAGGCTCTCGAAGCGGTAGTGGGAGGCAATGGCACCATCAAGGAGCTGGTCCCTAGGGCAACGCTGGAGATTAGAGACCTTGATGAGTGCACCTCTCAAGACGAGGTAGAAGAGGACCTAAAAAGAGACCTGAAAGACTACGGCGGTTTCCTGCAGGTTTCGGTTACCAAACCTAGCAACCTGGGTCAGCGTTTAGCTATAGTGACGTTGGAGGAATCAGCCTCCGTCACGCTCATGAAGAATGCTCGGATCAGGATTGGCTGGGTCATCTGCAGAATCCGCAGAAGGACGATGGTGCCCAGATGTTTCAAGTGCCTAGGCTACGGACATCATAGCCATACTTGCGAAGGGCCTGACCGGAGCAAGCTATGCTTCAAGTGCGGAAAAGCAGGTACTGCGCGGCAGAATATCCACAGTGCTTCCTTTGTCACGAAGATCCGGATAAGCCTGACTTCCGCAACCACGTAGCAGGAGCCGGAATATGCAGCACCTTCAGAGAGGCCCTCCAGAAAATAAAACAAAAATGGCTATAGTCTTGCAGGGTAATTTACACAGAAGCAAGACGGCTCAGAACCTCCTGGAACAGATCTGCTCTCAGAAAAAGGTCGACATCGTCCTTGTCAGTGAGCAATACCGAGACAGGAATGTCCCAGCGAGGCTCGCCGACGAACTGGGCACTGCAGCCATCTGGGCTCCACATCCGCGGAATTTTCACGTGGAGGATCATGGGCGCGGCCAAGGATACGTATGGGTGAGACACAAAGACGTGACCTACGTCAGTGTATACCTCACACCAAACCAATCCAACAACGAATACCAGGACAAGCTACAACGCCTGGAGGACGCTGTTCGGGACATCAAAGGAGGGTTGATAATCGCAGGAGATTTCAATGCCAAATCCCCAGAATGGGGGGAAACAGGGTCTGACCCAAGAGGCCAGATGGTGATGGAAACGGCCAGCTGTCTTAGCCTAATAGTGCTAAACAACGGCAATACGACAACCTTTAGGCGACCGGGCTACCGAGAGACTATCATTGATATCTCTCTGGCAACGGAACGACTTGCAGCTCGAAGCGAGAACTGGCGGGTGATTGAAGACTACACAGGAAGCGATCACCAATACATCACCTTTCGGGTTAGAGATGCCAGACCAGTCCCGGCGGCCCCGACGCGCGCTAATCCCCGGTGGAACATTGACAAAATAAACACCGAGAAATTTACCGATGCGATTAAACGTGGCCAGGAGCCCCTAGAAGAGATCCCGGACAACATGACGCCAGAAGCACAGGCCAACAGGGTGACTGAAGATACCATGAAGATCATCCGTCAGGCCTCCGCGGAGGCGGTGCCCAAGACGTACCCCAATCGGAGGAGGCACCCTGCATACTGGTGGACAAATGAGATAGCGGAACTCCGGAATCGCTGTAAATAACTACGGCGCAGAGAGCAGAGAACACGCAGACGCGGTCACGACGCAGCCCCACTGGCCGAATTCAAGACGGCCAAAAAAGCTATGAAGCGGGCCATCAAAACCAGCCAGCAGCGCTGCTGGAGGGAGTTGGTAAAAGAGGTAGACGAAGATCCGTGGGGTCTTGGGTACAAGATCGTAACCCGCAAACTGGCGGCTTTTGCCACAAAGGGCCCCGGTAACGCGGGAACGATCCAAAACATCGTCGATGCTCTCTTCCCCGAACACCCGAAGAGGCCAGATCCGCCAGCATCATCTGGCCCAATTGAGACTCCGGTTTTCACGAAGGAGGAGCTCTCATTCGCAGTCAGGTCAATGCGGAATAAGAGAGCCCCCGGACCAGACGGCCTACCCGTAGAGCTGCTGAAAGACATAGTCTCAAGTAAGAATCTCACACTGCCCGGAAGTGCGGACCCTTCCGGACGTCTCCTTGCGGCCACATTAGCTGCGAGGCGGTCGGGGCTGTCGCCTGCGCGCAGATCTGGGCACAGAAATGGACCCGGGCCCGCGCGTTGGTGATGGCCTCGGCTGATGCAAGATTACTGCTAAATTTCCCACGTAAAAAAAAAATATATATTATTATTATTATTGAAAACTTTATAGCTCTTAATAAAAGATATGTAAATTTAGGAAAATAATATAGTAAATTTCAGCAAACAGCACTTACCACCTACAGCTAAAATCTTAACATCAGTTTTTTTAAATTCGTCATTTTTTAATTTACTTCGCATTGTTGCAGCACTTGAAACATCACAATTGCATGGCCAATTTATAATGACTTATGTTTTTTTTTCGATTATTGTTGCAACACTATCCGAGACATTCTCATCAAGCCAACACAGAAATCCCGTACCAAGAAGATTTTGATACATCTCGTCCTTTTCATTGTAAAATTCAATCAAAATGCATTCATCATTATTGATATTAAGCAGTCTTTGCTTCTCATTTTCGTCAGTCATGATTTCTTCTTTCTGTAATTGATACAAAATAATTATTATAAATATAAATAGAATAAATATCCATAAAAATTTGCTGTACATAACCTATTTTTAATAGTTTTTATAATAATTTATTTAGGTGAAAGTATTCGGACGTCGGAAAATGTTTTGAGTTTTTAACAGTTTAAGATATATTTTTTCTCTAAAAGTGGTATAAATTTCTCACACAAAGCTTATTTTTTATTTGTAATATCATTCGCGGACTAAATCCGAAACCGATCGACCGACTTCTATTATATTCGCAGTATTTTATATCACGTTCAGAAAAATCAACTTATACTTACTTACTGGAAATGTTGAAATTCTAGATGAACAACTTATATTGTATTAAATAATGAAAAACATTCCCGGTCTTTGAAAGGTGACAATAGCTTATCAGACTCATGAGATTTTCCACAGACAACAATGTTCGGCAACGCAATGTTTTTTCTGCAGTTCCGCTTCCAAACCATCCCAGTAAACATGCGATTTAAGCATGATGTAAGGAAAGATAGTTTCAAGATGGATTTAAGTAGAATATTCGTGGGTTATATGGACGTTACCTGCTGTTCCTGGAACTGTTCGTCTTTGTCAGGTTGTGTTTTCTATGCTCCTTTGTTCTCGCGTATGCAGTATTGGTCGAGGAGACATACTTTTTATATTTTATTTTTTGTGATTCATGTTTGTAAGTATAAAATTGATTTATGTGAAGATTTTTTTATAAAAATGATGAAGAATTTAAATTATTTTCCTTCTATTAAATGTTTTAGCAAACAGCATATTACGAGTGACACCGAGAAGTAGGAATGGAAGCAATTTTTCATGCTTCATTCATCACCAAAT
Source organism: Gastracanthus pulcherrimus (assembly GCA_949152435.1). Classification (NCBI taxonomy): domain Eukaryota; kingdom Metazoa; phylum Arthropoda; class Insecta; order Hymenoptera; family Pteromalidae; genus Gastracanthus; species Gastracanthus pulcherrimus. Next base: position 61,893,831 of record OX424573.1, on the reverse strand, counting down.
TTTCTCCAAGTTGTTTACTTATTGTTGCACAAATCTACTGTAATCAAAATGGCAGAAAAGGAAACTCCTAAAAGACCACGGGTTTATAAAGGATATTTAAGAGATCCGGACAAAAATATGCCAGAAACAACCCAACGATCCCAGTTGGATTGCTTGGATAAGAAAGAAAAATTGGAGGTTAGTTAAAAATTATACATTATTATTTGTTCCAATAAAATACTAGCGTACATTCCTTTGATTGGATTTATTTAAATAATTTTAAGTCCTTCTTCATAAATCTAAACAAAATATTTACTATCCTAAAATATTATCATTTTTTAATATTTTTGTATATTAAACTTCTAATATGACACGTTTATTAAAATGTATCTTTTTTAGAATCTGCTTTGATGAATGTAAAGAAAAATAAAATTTAAATTTTTGTTGTTAGTTACAAATTGTTTAGTACAGTGGAAACTTTTTACACTGTTAAAAACGTAAAAATATTATAAAAAACCTGCGATTAAAATAAAAATAAGATAAATTAAGTAAAAGTAAAATTGTGGTAGGATTTTAGTGTTCGGCTGATATTTTTCTAGCCCCATTGAAGAATGCAAACCTGGGTTACATTCTCAAAAAAAAATCAATAACAGATCTTGCGTAAACTTAATATAAGTTTATGTAAGCAGATCTTAGCTCAATATAAGTTTATGTTCTTTTTCTGCATTAAATATATGTACAATACCTGATTATGGTATCTCTATTATGTCTATATAACCATCTGGTCCTTCGTTATGACCCATCATTAAAAACACTAATATTTAGCATTTTTAGTCACTTGAGATTTGTGGATCCCTTTGGATTCAGTGGAGAACCTATTTGAAAAAGAATGATTATTAATTACAAGACATACATATGTCACCAATGCTAGTTTATTTGAGTAATATAATATGTGCTATATATAATAATATACTCAGTATAAATACTTGAACTTTGCCCCGTTATTTAATTAATTTTCTTGATCTAAATGTACATGACAATGATGCAGTATATTCCGCAGAAATACCATTCTTAAATCTGTAAAATAAGATAACGCTTATCGATAAAAATTTTCAATACACTTCTATTATTAGTTAACACTTGTTTAGCTACTCACCATTATTAAATATAATAAAGAAGTTTTTGACTAACTAGGATCCATTAGAAATAACCTTTTTAGCAGCCGTAGTACTAGCTTTTATGTATGTAGCTTTCAAAAAAAGACATAAAATAAAGAAAGATATATTTATCACAATAACTTACTAATATTCCTCATCTGATTAATAGGTTATATACTGACTTATGAACTTATAAATATGTTTTGTTGATATTTGTAAGAATGCTACTAGGTTAATATACTAGCAGACAAAATTTAACACTGTTTATAATACAGCAGAATACCAGGTGCGATGCGCATGAGTGGTATTTGAATCTGCTGAAAATGGAAAAGTTTAAGAACACTTTGTATGCCTAAATGAATAAGTTATGAACTATGACAAAACGTGCAAGAATGATTGTGAATTACAAAATTTTTACAAGTCAATTTTTTTTCAATTTCTTATTCTAAACCTAAAATACTTTTTTCTTCTTCAAAAGCTCAAATTTTAAAATGGTTTTAAACTTGAAACTTTTTAAAAAAGCGTTCCATTTATTAAAGGTAAAAATTATTTTGAAGATTTCCTAAAAATTTTAAGCGAATGATTGAGAATTTGATTTGAAGCCTGCGGCAAATGCAATTTGGCTAAGTATGTACTCTACGAGGGTCTGCGAAGAGTCAACAACTGTTCAATAGGATTATTAAAAGTAGTTCTCCGCATACAATATTGATGTAACTTATTAAAAGTGAATTTAAAAATTCATCCTGATATTATTAAAAATTAAATTAGTTTTTAATTGTTTATACATTTTGAAAAGTATTTCACATGGAACTAATTCCACATAGTTCTACGATGAAAAATATTTCACATAGTACAAGTTTGAAACTTCGAATTTTTTTTATAGTACAAAAAGTTACATTATGATGTCATCATCAATTGCTGAAAGATATATATATATATATATATATATATATATATATATATATATATATATATATATATATATATATATATATATATATATATATATATATATATATATATAAAGTACATAAAAATGCTATTCCCTATAAGAGACTGTGTTAAATATACGAATAAATAATTGCTGATATCTAGCTTAATAACTACTAATCCCACCTCTAAAAAATTTAACATCTGGGTCTTTTGTATTAATATATCTTGCAGTTTACCAAATATCATAATTTTCTCATCGTTAATTCTTAATTGTCCCATACTCCCTTAAAAGTAAACTCAAAGAAAATTAGTCTACGCCCTCTGTTTTCTTACTAGGAACATTCAGTCAAATTTTCAAAAGCTTTTATTATTAACTCTCTGTGAAAAATGCATTTGAAAATGTATCTATAGTTGTATATATTCAAATGCATTTTTCTCTGAGAGTTAATAATAAAAGCCTTTGAAAATTTAACTGAGGGTTCCTGGTAAGTATACGGAGGGCATAGTATGGCTTATTTTTAGAAATATTTATTTATTGCAGAGAAAAAAATATAAATATGATGCTGGTAAGGTAGGGATTGTTAGTTCACTTTCACATGTCCTTAATTACAGCTAAAATAGTTGTTTTCAATCGGTAATTTTTTAGCGCGAAATTTGAATTTTATATTGTCTTTGTTACCCCTTAAAAGACAAAAGGTTAATTTATAAACAACCAAATTAAACATTTTTTTAAAATATTTTTGTATCAATATTCGCAAAGTGTTACATTTCATCCAAGTTATCCCAATAATTTTAGTTCTGTCTCAATTTTTTATTTATAAGTAGAATCACTTGATAGTAATAGCGATAGTGAACACATGGAAGTAAATCTGAAAAGCGATGAAAGCATTGACAAAGATGATACAACATCAAGGTCTAGTTTAAGTCCAATTCCAATAGATAATGCAAATGGGAGTGATGATAACGATTTGATGAACCAATCCGAAATTGATGACTTGTTAAACGATTGTGAATCGTTATCAGATGGAAATGAATCTGACCATGTTAGAGAAGACTTGAGCGATGATGAGGAAGGAAATGAAGATGAATATTTGTACAATGAAAATATATTAATTGAATCTGATAATGATAGTGACATTGAATTGATGGATGGAATGGAAGAAGATCAAATAAGAGATGATGCACAGGTATTGTACTTTCATCTTTTTTCATACGTTTACTACAATTTTATATTTGATGGTTTTTATATACATTAATTTAAATATCAGGCATTAATTTATATAGTAGGCACATCGGTCTTCACAAAGCTTTGAGAGCGATATATTTACTGATTAATGTCTTAAATGGTTCTGTGTTTACAAAAAATAAAACTTTAATTCGTAACAAATAAATATAATAGCTACATTTTATTATGATAGCTTCATTCAGACAATATACATTTATAATTGTGATTGAATAATAAAAATAAATTTAATAGTGTAGTTAAGTTATTTATATGTTACAAATTTACAATGTCTTATGTTTATTATTTTAAATTATATTTATATAGTAAAATAGCATTTTAACTTAATTACAATCCCAATTATATACAAAATATGAAAACACTGTGCTTTATATAAATATTGATGTCACGACAATTCGACATGTTTTTATTCATATCGAAATTCGGTATACTCCTCACAACTATATTCTGCATATGATGACAATAAATTTTTTTCAACTGAGGCATGAAATAGGCTTTTTTCATGACTAAAAGTAGCGTAGAAACTCGCGCTTTTCGAGCGTGTTTGTAAAAATTATGAAAAAATATTTATCTAGCGGGGAAAAATAAGTTTTTTGGAACACATGCACGATTTTCGCGCTTTTTCGTGCATTTCAAGTGGACAAGAAGTACCCGTTTACCGACCGGCGAAGCATTGGCACCTCGAGCAGTCGGTAAAGACTTTTAATTATTAAATTAAAATTAATTAAATTATCTTATGATTCATTTGAACAATTTTCAACTGCGTTTCGCACAACTCGAAATATGCGATCACCTACCTAACTTTCATGCATAAAGAAAGTCCCTATTATACCTTCATTGAAAAAATACGGTGTGTAACATGGGAAGAAAAGCTATTTCAGACTCGGGTGAGTTATTTTTAGAACTCGTCTATGTCTCGTGCTGAATACCTCACCCTCGCTAGAAATAGCTTATTTTCTCCCCTAGTTGCACAATGTATTATTTTGTAATGGTGAATCATTTTACTAACTTACAAATCTAAATACATTATGCAAAATTTCGTATACAAATATAACTCTTGATATTATTGTAATCACTAAATATATAAAGAAACAACTTTTTAATTGTATTTTTATAATTTTCTTTACAGAATCAGCAATTTCTATATGAAAATTGTGAACTTACTCGAAAACAAAGCGAATTGCTCATAATAAGCTTAGCATTAAGACATTATTTACCAGATATAGGTTTAGAAAATATGTTACATCTTATCAATTGCCATCTACCACATACAGAGTATAAATCGAAGTACAAATTTCTTCAATCATTACCTAAACGGGAATTAAAAGAATATTATTATTGTCCAGATTGCTTTACTATTTTGAAGTTTAATACTAACGATAATGTTAATAACTTAAGTGGGAAATGCACACTGTGCAATAAAAATTTCCAAAAAGAGGTTTTAAAAGATAAAGGAAATTATTTTATTTATTTGCCTTTAAAGGATCAACTCATAGAACTTAACAAGAAATAGTGATTTGTATAAAGATTTACGAAAAGAATGTGATGAAGATGACGTTATTAATGGAAGAGTATATAAGCAGCTAAGAGATAAGAAAGTAATTGGTGATAATGACTTAACTCTACAATTTAATGATGACGGAGTTAATTTTTTTAAATCATCCAAGAATAGTATGTGGCCAATACAGGTCACAGTAAATGAATTGCCTTACCGAATAAGAAAAAACAATGTTATGCTCTGCGGATTGTGGTATGGCGATAAAAAGCCGTGCACGAACCTTTACTTAGAACCGTTTGTTAACGAGTTACTTGAACTAAGTATTGAGGGTTTTAAATATACAACATTTTTAGGAGAAGAAGTAACAATAAAAGTGCACACATTATTCTGTACAATTGATTCGGTAGCTAGAGCAATGGTTCAAAATATGAAACAATTCAACGGCTGTTACGGATGCCCGTATTGTCTTCATAAGGGAGAGCAAGTCAACATTGGAGGAGGCACTGCACGTGTATATCAGTGGGGTAAAAAAAGAAATAGAACGACTGATAAGCATAATGAATACGTTAAAGTTGCTACACGAGTTAAGAAAATCGTCAAAGGAGTCAAAGGACCATCAATTATGTCTTTATTGCCAAGTTTAGATATTATACATTCATTTCCACCGGATTACATGCATTCCTGTCTTTTAGGAGTTGGAAAGCTTTTCGCATCATCATGGTTTGACTCGAGTAATAATGAAAAATCTTTCTATCTTGGTAGAAAGATAGTAGAATTTAATAAAAAATTGCTAGATATCAAACCACCTACTGAAATCACCAGAACACCGCAATCAATCACTAGTAAATATAAAGCTAATGAATGGAAAAACTTTATTCTTTACTATACCATGCCCTGTTTACAAGGTTTATTGCCGCAGAAGAATTTAAAGCACTGGCATCTTTTTGTACTTGCATTAAATTTATTATCTAAAATGAAAATATCTGATGACGACTTCAATTTGGCAAAAAGTGCTTTATATAAATTTGTTGCAAATGTTGAGAAGTTGTATGGGAAGGAATATATGAAGTTCAACGTGCATTTGTTGATGCATATACCAAGTCACGTTAAAAATTATGGTGCCTTATGGGCTTGGTCAGCGTTTCCTTATGAGAATTTTAATGGTGTTATAAAAAAATTGTTTTATGGAACATAATATGTACCAGAACAAATATGCAAGTCATATAATAGACTTCGATTCGTAAAGAACCAAAGCCATGTTTTTAACAATCCAGAAAGAAAACGAAAAAGTTACAATTTATTTATTAAATTAATGGACCAATGCACTATTAAAAATTGTATTGAGTACGGAGATGATTTACGGCTTTTTGGCAAACCTAAATTAATAAAATTGTCAACAACAGAAAAGGTTATTGTTGAACAATTACTTGGTGAAAATGTAAGAGAAATATGCAATTCTTATGAGCGATTTATTTATAAAAATGTCCTTTTTCATTCTTTCAATTACAACCGTTTAAAAAAAAGAGATAATAGCACTATGTTAACTACAGATGGTAAATTGATTAAAACTTCAAGTGTAATTGAAGTAAATTAGATAATGTCGAAAAGTATTAAATATATACTGATGGGCAGAAAAATAAGTGTACTGGATGAGTCGCTCTGTAAACAAGGAAATTATTCATCAAACTTCTATTCATTTGTAGCGCAAGAGACTTCAAGTATCGATTGCTGTGAAATTTCATTTATAAAAAAAAAGTGTGTTAATATTCCACTTAGAAATGAAAAGGTATGCATCATACCTATTGTAAATACTGTGGAAACGGACTGAAACATCATTTTTTCTGCGTCTAAATTAACTCATAATAGATTTTTTAATAAAAGTAATATTTTTGTATTTTTGTAGCAAAATGTTAATTGATTATATATATGATTCAATTAAACAAATAAATATTATTTCTTTATAACCTTATAATTAAAAATGTATAGTGATTCTTTGAATTATATTGTACTTAACTTGTATTATTTTGCGCTATTTTGTACGACTGCTACTAGCAGGATCCTCTATTTTTCTATTGTCTTGTTTTGTAATAATTAAAATATGGAAAATGTTACAAAAAGGGCAAGAATTAAACTAATTCTGCACATTTTTCTACAGGATTTCTTCCATAACGTTTTCAGCGATTTGTACCATCAAAATTGTTGCTGGGTTTCCTGCAGTATTTCCTGCAGGATTTCCTACAGGAAAAATGTACGAAAATCCTGCAGGAAATCATGCAGGTCTCCTGCATAGTTTCCTGCAGGTTTTTTTCGTAAGATAACCTGTTTTTCCCATTTAAAATACATGGGAAATTTGAAGTGCTTTGAGGCACGTGTTAAATCGATTTTAAAAAATTAATTCCTGTTTGCGCAGAGTGTTTGCATCATATAGAACCCATTTTCATCCGGGGAGAAAGTCCCCCAAGAAAAAAAAAATTAACGACCGCCCTAGTGTACAAATACTACGTTACTTGCTGTAACGTTGCAGGTTATTCGATGTTTTTGAATTTTTATATGGACATGTCCCCCTGAATTCTTGAAAGGAACAAAATGGGACCTACCAAATTAAAATCGGATAAAAAATAAAAAATATTCGGATCATTTGTCAAATAATTTTCTAATTTACACAATATCTAATTGTGCAAAATCGAAATTTTCATACAAAAATTTTCTTTTGTCACTTAACGTACGCTTCTTTTATATTATAACGTTTCTGATATTGTAAGATGTAAACAAATTGTTGCATAAATTTTAGTTTTTTGATTCAATTCTCATGAATAAACTACGTTAAACGCTAATATTTAACCAATTTTGAATATTCAACTAATTTCAGGGCGTATCAAACTGAATAAAGAAGACAGAAAATTATTTTGGGCCTTTTTTCGATGTGTACTTTAATATAAAAAATGGCGAAAATTTTTGTGTAACACGTGCGAACGATTTATTGTGAATTTTAATGAAAAATAATTCAATGTATAATAAAGTTATTTTTTATTTTTAAATTAGTTTTCTTTTAAACTGCCCTGTTAAAAAAATGAGATTAAAGTCAATAAAAAAAATCTATTGCATTTGATGCTAAATCTTAATTCTGGAAAGTGCAATAGAAATATATATAATCTTTAGAATTCAATTCAAAACTATTAGATCTATGTTTATAAAAATATATTGAAAGAAATACTTACATTTTCTTTGATTGTCTATTGATTTGAATAGGTATTTAGGCAATTCAATGTAATTGGTACATTTGAAAGAAACACATAATATACTCACGTTTTATCCAGATCTAAAGTCAACGCTGGCTCAGAAGGGTCATTTTAATGAAATTATAAAACTATAATTAATCAAATGTTTGCAAGCTCAGGTTTATAATTACATTAAAAAGACTCTTTTCACTCAGCGTTGACTTGATATCTGAATAAAACATGAGAATACTATAAGGTTCTTTCGAAGGAATTTTATTTAAATTTATTTTAAGTGAATTTTCATAATCAAAAAGGCCTACATAATGGTTTAGGTAAAGTTGCAAAAGATTACTTCAAGTAGTTTAAAAGAAAATGAAGTCAATGAAACTTTCAAGTTACCCATACACAAACATTAATTTATTTGAAAGTAACACATAATATACTCATGTTCTATCCAGATATAAAGTCGACGCTGGCTCAGAAGGGTCATGTTAATGAAATTACAAAACTATAATTAATCAAATGTTTGCAAGCTGAGGTTTATAATTACATTAAAGAGACTCTTTTCACCCAGCGTTAACTTGATATCTGAATAAAACATGAGAATACTATAAGGTTCTTTCGAAGGAATTTTTTTAAAATTTATTTTAAGTGAATTTTTATAATCAAATAGGGCTATGTAATGGTTTAGGGAAAAATGCAAAAGATTATTTCAAGTAATTTAAAAGAAAATGGAGTCAATCAAACTTTCAAATTACCCATACACAAATATTTATTTATTTGAAAGTAACACATAATATACTCATGTTTTATCCAGATCTAAAGTCAACGCTGGCTCAGAAGGGTCATTTTAATGAAACTAAAAAACTATAATTAATCAAATGTTTGCAAGCTCACGTTTTTCTTACAATAAAAAGACTATTTTCACCCAGCGTTAACTTGATATCTGAATAAAACATGAGAATACTATAAGGTTTTTTCGAAAGAATTTTATTTAAATTTATTTTAAGTGAATTTTCATAATCAATAGGGCTACATAATGGTTTTGGTAAAATTGCAAAAGATTACTTCAAGTAGTTTAAATGAAAATGGAGTCAATGAAACTTTCAAGTTACCCATACACAAATATTTATTTATTTGAAAGTAACACATAACTTTCTAAAAAGTAAAATCTTGGCAAGTATAAGTTTCGTTATTACCCACAATATAAATTAAAAGAAATACGCTACAATTAAAAAAGTAATCATAAACTAATATTCTATTTTTAAAACATTTCTATTTTTTCGAGAATAGTAAGAATACATTTGCGTCTCTGGAAAAGTTGTGAAATCTATAAAAAATACCTTTCTAAAAAGTAAAATCTTGGCAAGTATATGTTTCATTATTACCCACAATATAAATTAAAAGAAATATGTTATTACCAAAATAAGACGTTCAATTATGAATTTCATGAATACGCTATAATTAAAATAGTAAACTTAAACTAATATTCTATTTAAAAAATAATATAGTTTAAAATATTTCCATTTTTTACTAATTCTGATAATCTCAAATGAACGCTAAAGAAATGAATGCAATCGATTAATAAATTGGCAAGTATTTTATTTTTATTTGTATATCAATTTCCTTCTTTTATTAATTAGTATGAAGTATACAAATTATTTAAAAAATATTATAGTTTAAAATATTCCTATTTTTTACTAATTCCGATAATCTGAAATAAACGCTAAAGAAATTAATTAAATCGATTAATAAATTGGCAAGTATTACATTTTTATTTGTAAATCAATGTCATTTTTTTATGAATTAGTATGAAGTATAAAAATTAATAATACCTTTGAAATTTAATATTGTAAGACATTAAATTTGACATAAATACATGTTGATAAGAAATAGGTCAAAAAGTCGAACCTCAAACACTGATCTATAATACTCTCGCTACATTACACTCGCGTTATATGTAGTGCTCATATGGCAATTCATGTCTATTATAGGTAAGCTAACTGATACTTTTTGAAAACAAGCCAATATAATATTACGGACAAACAGTTATACGGACATAGTTATATGTCGAAATTAAAGAGACCGTCATTGCAGTATTTTTTATATTGAACTACAGTTAAACCTGGAACATTTCTCGAGTTTGGGAAAAATAACCTCGAACAGTGCCGAAGTTACCTAAGGTTCGTAGCAATTTAACGACGGCAGCTAGTCAGAGCCCTAGATAAGGTATAAACTGTTTGTCCGTAATATTATATTGGCTTGTTTTCAAAAAGTATCAGTTAGCTTACCTATAATAGACATGAATTGCCATATGAGCACTATATATAACGCGAGTGTAATGTAGCGAGAGTATTATAGATCAGTGTTTGAGGTTCGACTTTTTGACCTATTTCTTATCAACATGTATTTATGTCAAATTTAATGTCTTACAATATTAAATTTCAAAGGTATTATTAATTTTTATACTTCATACTAATTCATAAAAAAAATGACATTGATTTACAAATAAAAATGTAATACTTGCCTATTTATTAATCGATTTAATTAATTTCTTTAGCGTTTATTTCAGATTATCGGAATTAGTAAAAAATAGAAATATTTTAAACTATAATATTTTTTAAATAATTTGTATACTTCATACTAATTACTAAAAGAAGGAAATTGATATACAAATAAAAATAAAATACTTGCCAATTTATTAATCGATTGCATTAATTTCTTTAGCGTTCATTTGAGATTATCAGAATTAGTAAAAAATGGAAATATTTTAAACTATATTATTTTTTAAATAGAATATTAGTTTAAGTTTACTATTTTAATTATAGCGTATTCATGAAATTCATAATTGAACGTCTTATTTTGCTAATAACATATTTCTTTTAATTTATATTGTGGGTAATAATGAAACATATACTTGCCAAGATTTTACTTTTTAGAAAGGTATTTTTTATAGATTTCACAACTTTTCCAGAGACGGAAATGTATTCTTACTATTCTCGAAAAAATAGAAATGTTTTAAAAATAGAATATTAGTTTATGATTACTATTTTAATTGTAGCGTATTTCTTTTAATTTATATTGTGGGTAATACCGAAACTTATACTTGCCAAGATTTTACTTTTTAGAAAGTTATGTGTTACTTTCAAATAAATAAATGTTTGTGTATGGGTAATTTGAAAGTTTGATTGACTCCATTTTCTTTTAAATTACTTGAAATAATCTTTTGCAATTTTCCCTAAACCATTACATAGCCCTATTTGATTATAAAAATTCACATAAAATAAATTTTAAAAAAATTCCTTCGAAAGAACCTTATAATATTCTCATGTTTTATTCAGAAATCAATTCAACGCTGGCTGAAAAGAGTCTTTTTAATGTAATTATAAACCTGAGCTTGCAAACATTTGATTAATTATAGTTTTATAATTCCATTAAAATGACCCTTCTGAGCCAGCGTTGACTTTAGATCTGGATAAAACATGAGTATATTATGTGTTACTTTCAAATAAATAAATATTTGTGTATGGGTAATTTGAAAGTTTGATTGACTCCATTTTCTTTTAAATTACTTGAAATAATCTATTGCAATTTTCCCTAAACCATTACATAGCCCTATTTGATTATAAAAATTCACTTAAAATAAATTTTAAAAAAATTCCTTCGAAAGAACCTTATAATATTCTCATGTTTTATTCAGATATCAAGTCAACGCTGAGTGAAAAGAGTCTTTTTAATGTAATTATAAACCTGAGCTTGCAAACATTTGATTAATTATAGTTTTATAATTTCATTAAAATGACCCTTCTGAGCCAGCGTTGACTTTATATCTGTATAGAACATGAGTATATTATGTGTTACTTTGAAATAAATAAATATTTGTGTATAGGTAACTTGAAAGTTTCATTGATTCCATTTTCTTTTAAACTACTTGAAGTAATCTTTTGCAATTTTACCTAAACCATTATGTAGGCCTTTTTGATTATGAAAATTCACTTAAAATAAATTTAAATAAAATTCCTTCGAAAGAACCTTATAGTATTCTCATGTTTTATTCAGATATCAAGTTAACGCTGGGTGAAAAGAGTCTCTTTAATATAATTATAAACCTGAGCTTGCAAACGTTTGATTAATTAGAGTTTTATAATTTCATTAAAATGACCCTTCTGACCTAGCGTTGACATCATATCTGGATAGAACATGAGTATATTATGTGTTACTTTCAAATAAATAAATGTTTGTGTATGGGTACTTGAAAGTTTCATTGACTTCATTTTCTTTTAAACTACTTGAAGTAATCTTTTGCAATTTTACCTAAACCATTATGTAGGCCTTTTTGATTATGAAAATTCACTTAAAATAAATTTAAATAAAATTCCTTCGAAAGAACCTTATAGTATTCTCATGTTTTATTCAGATATCAAGTTAACGCTGGGTGAAAAGAGTCCCTTTAATGTAATTATAAACCTCAGCTTGTAAACATTTGATTAATTATAGTTTTGTAAATTCATTAACATGACCCTTCTGAGCCAGCGTTGACTTTATATCTGGATAGAACATGAGTATATTATGTGTTACTTTCAAATAAATAAATATTTGTGTATAGGAAACTTGAAAGTTTAATTGATTCCATTTTCTTTTAAACTACTTGAAGTAATCTTTTGCAATTTTACCTAAACCATTATGTAGCCCTATTTGATTATAAAAATTCACATAAAATAAATTTTAAAAAAATTCCTTCGAAAGAACCTTATAATATTCTCATGTTTTATTCAGAAATCAATTCAACGCTGGCTGAAAAGAGTCTTTTTAATGTAATTATAAACCTGAGCTTGCAAACATTTGATTAATTATAGTTTTATAATTCCATTAAAATGACCCTTCTGAGCCAGCGTTGACTTTAGATCTGGATAAAACATGAGTATATTATGTGTTACTTTCAAATAAATAAATATTTGTGTATGGGTAATTTGAAAGTTTGATTGACTCCATTTTCTTTTCAATTACTTGAAATAATCTATTGCAATTTTCCCTAAACCATTACATAGCCCTATTTGATTATAAAAATTCACTTAAAATAAATTTTAAAAAAATTCCTTCGAAAGAACCTTATAATATTCTCATGTTTTATTCAGATATCAAGTCAACGCTGAGTGAAAAGAGTCTTTTTAATGTAATTATAAACCTGAGCTTGCAAACATTTGATTAATTATAGTTTTATAATTTCATTAAAATGACCCTTCTGAGCCAGCGTTGACTTTATATCTGTATAGAACATGAGTATATTATGTGTTACTTAGAAATAAATAAATATTTGTGTATAGGTAACTTGAAAGTTTAATTGATTCCATTTTCTTTTAAACTACTTGAAGTAATCTTTTGCAATTTTACCTAAACCATTATGTAGGCCTTTTTGATTATGAAAATTCACTTAAAATAAATTTAAATAAAATTCCTTCGAAAGAACCTTATAGTATTCTCATGTTTTATTCAGATATCAAGTTAACGCTGGGTGAAAAGAGTCTCTTTAATATAATTATAAACCTGAGCTTGCAAACGTTTGATTAATTAGAGTTTTATAATTTCATTAAAATGACCCTTCTGAGCTAGCGTTGACATCATATCTGGATAGAACATGAGTATATTATGTGTTACTTTCAAATAAATAAATGTTTGTGTATGGGTACTTGAAAGTTTCATTGACTTCATTTTCTTTTAAACTACTTGAAGTAATCTTTTGCAATTTTACCTAAACCATTATGTAGGCCTTTTTGATTATGAAAATTCACTTAAAATAAATTTAAATAAAATTCCTTCGAAAGAACCTTATAGTATTCTCATGTTTTATTCAGATATCAAGTTAACGCTGGGTGAAAAGAGTCTCTTTAATGTAATTATAAACCTCAGCTTGCAAACATTTGATTAATTACAGTTTTGTAATTTCATTAACATGACCCTTCTGAGCCAGCGTTGACTTTATATCTGGATAGAACATGAGTATATTATGTGTTACTTTCAAATAAATAAATGTTTGTGTATGGGTAACTTGAAAGTGTCATTGACTTCATTTTCTTTTAAACTACTTGAAGTAATCTTTTGCAACTTTACCTAAACCATTATGTAGGCCTTTTTGATTATGAAAATTCACTTAAAATAAATTTAAATAAAATTCCTTCGAAAGAACCTTATAGTATTCTCATGTTTTGTTCAGGTATCAAGTTAACGCTGGGTGAAAAGAGTCTCTTTAATGTAATTATAAACCTGAGCTTGCAAACATTTGATTAATTATAGTTTTGTAATTTCATTAAAATGACCCTTCTGAGCTAGCGTTGACTTTATATCTGGATAGAACATGAGTATATTATGTGTTACTTTCAAATAAATAAATGTTTGTGTATGGGTACTTGAAAGTTTCATTGACTTCATTTTCTTTTAAACTACTTGAAGTAATCTTTTGCAATTTTACCTAAACCATTATGTAGGCCTTTTTGATTATGAAAATTCACTTAAAATAAATTTAAATAAAATTCCTTCGAAAGAACCTTATAGTATTCTCATGTTTTATTCAGATATCAAGTTAACGCTGGGTGAAAAGAGTCTCTTTAATGTAATTATAAACCTCAGCTTGCAAACATTTGATTAATTATAGTTTTGTAATTTCATTAACATGACCCTTCTGAGCCAGCGTCGACTTTATATCTGGATAGAACATGAGTATATTATGTGTTACTTTCAAATAAATAAATGTTTGTGTATGGGTAACTTGAAAGTTTCATTGACTTCATTTTCTTTTAAACTACTTGAAGTAATCTTTTGCAACTTTACCTAAACCATTATGTAGGCCTTTTTGATTATGAAAATTCACTTAAAATAAATTTAAATAAAATCTCTTCGAAAGAACCTTATAGTATTCTCATGTTTTGTTCAGGTATCAAGTTAACGCTGGGTGAAAAGAGTCTCTTTAATGTAATTATAAACCTGAGCTTGCAAACATTTGATTAATTATAGTTTTGTAATTTCATTAAAATGACCCTTCTGAGCCAGCGTTGACTTTATATCTGGATATAACATGAGTATATTATGTGTTACTTTCAAATAAATAAATATTTGTGTATGGGTAATTTGAAAGTTTGATTGACTCCATTTTCTTTTAAATTACTTGAAATAATCTATTGCAATTTTCCCTAAACCATTACATAGCCCTATTTGATTATAAAAATTCACTTAAAATAAATTTTAAAAAAATTCCTTCGAAAGAACCTTATAATATTCTCATGTTTTATTCAGATATCAAGTCAACGCTGAGTGAAAAGAGTCTTTTTAAAGTAATTATAAACCTGAGCTTGCAAACATTTGATTAATTATAGTTTTATAATTTCATTAAAATGACCCTTCTGAGCCAGCGTTGACTTTATATCTGGATAGAACATGAGTATATTATGTGTTACTTTCAAATAAATAAATATTTGTGTATAGGAAACTTGAAAGTTTCATTGACTTCATTTTCTTTTAAACTACTTGAAGTAATCTTTTGCAATTTTACCTAAACCATTATGTAGGCCTTTTTGATTATGAAAATTCACTTAAAATAAATTTAAATAAAATCTCTTCGAAAGAACCTTATAGTATTCTCATGTTTTGTTCAGGTATCAAGTTAACGCTGGGTGAAAAGAGTCTCTTTAATATAATTATAAACCTGAGCTTGCAAACATTTGATTAATTATAGTTTTGTAATTTCATTAAAATGACCCTTCTGAGCTAGCGTTGACTTTATATCTGGATAGAACATGAGTATATTATGTGTTACTTTCAAATAAATAAATGTTTGTGTATGGGTACTTGAAAGTTTCATTGACTTCATTTTCTTTTAAACTACTTGAAGTAATCTTTTGCAATTTTACCTAAACCATTATGTAGGCCTTTTTGATTATGAAAATTCACTTAAAATAAATTTAAATAAAATTCCTTCGAAAGAACCTTATAGTATTCTCATGTTTTATTCAGATATCAAGTTAACGCTGGGTGAAAAGAGTCTCTTTAATGTAATTATAAACCTCAGCTTGCAAACATTTGATTAATTATAGTTTTGTAATTTCATTAACATGACCCTTCTGAGCCAGCGTCGACTTTATATCTGGATAGAACATGAGTATATTATGTGTTACTTTCAAATAAATAAATGTTTGTGTATGGGTAACTTGAAAGTTTCATTGACATCTTAAGCATGTTTTAAAAATAGAATATTAGTTTATGATTACTATTTTAATTGTAGCGTATTTCTTTTAATTTATATTGTGGGTAATACCGAAACTTATACTTGCCAAGATTTTACTTTTTAGAAAGTTATGTGTTACTTTCAAATAAATAAATGTTTGTGTATGGGTAATTTGAAAGTTTGATTGACTCCATTTTCTTTTAAATTACTTGAAATAATCTTTTGCAATTTTCCCTAAACCATTACATAGCCCTATTTGATTATAAAAATTCACATAAAATAAATTTTAAAAAAATTCCTTCGAAAGAACCTTATAATATTCTCATGTTTTATTCAGAAATCAATTCAACGCTGGCTGAAAAGAGTCTTTTTAATGTAATTATAAACCTGAGCTTGCAAACATTTGATTAATTATAGTTTTATAATTCCATTAAAATGACCCTTCTGAGCCAGCGTTGACTTTAGATCTGGATAGAACATGAGTATATTATGTGTTACTTTCAAATAAATAAATGTTTGTGTATGGGTAACTTGAAAGTTTCATTGACTTCATTTTCTTTTAAACTACTTGAAGTAATCTTTTGCAACTTTACCTAAACCATTATGTAGGCCTTTTTGATTATGAAAATTCACTTAAAATAAATTTAAATAAAATCTCTTCGAAAGAACCTTATAGTATTCTCATGTTTTGTTCAGGTATCAAGTTAACGCTGGGTGAAAAGAGTCTCTTTAATGTAATTATAAACCTGAGCTTGCAAACATTTGATTAATTATAGTTTTGTAATTTCATTAAAATGACCCTTCTGAGCCAGCGTTGACTTTATATCTGGATAGAACATGAGTATATTATGTGTTACTTTCAAATAAATAAATGTTTGTGTATGGGTACTTGAAAGTTTCATTGACTTCATTTTCTTTTAAACTACTTGAAGTAATCTTTTGCAATTTTACCTAAACCATTATGTAGGCCTTTTTGATTATGAAAATTCACTTAAAATAAATTTAAATAAAATTCCTTCGAAAGAACCTTATAGTATTCTCATGTTTTATTCAGATATCAAGTTAACGCTGGGTGAAAAGAGTCCCTTTAATGTAATTATAAACCTCAGCTTGTAAACATTTGATTAATTATAGTTTTGTAAATTCATTAACATGACCCTTCTGAGCCAGCGTTGACTTTATATCTGGATAGAACATGAGTATATTATGTGTTACTTTCAAATAAATAAATATTTGTGTATAGGAAACTTGAAAGTTTAATTGATTCCATTTTCTTTTAAACTACTTGAAGTAATCTTTTGCAATTTTACCTAAACCATTATGTAGCCCTATTTGATTATAAAAATTCACATAAAATAAATTTTAAAAAAATTCCTTCGAAAGAACCTTATAATATTCTCATGTTTTATTCAGAAATCAATTCAACGCTGGCTGAAAAGAGTCTTTTTAATGTAATTATAAACCTGAGCTTGCAAACATTTGATTAATTATAGTTTTATAATTCCATTAAAATGACCCTTCTGAGCCAGCGTTGACTTTAGATCTGGATAAAACATGAGTATATTATGTGTTACTTTCAAATAAATAAATATTTGTGTATGGGTAATTTGAAAGTTTGATTGACTCCATTTTCTTTTAAATTACTTGAAATAATCTATTGCAATTTTCCCTAAACCATTACATAGCCCTATTTGATTATAAAAATTCACTTAAAATAAATTTTAAAAAAATTCCTTCGAAAGAACCTTATAATATTCTCATGTTTTATTCAGATATCAAGTCAACGCTGAGTGAAAAGAGTCTTTTTAATGTAATTATAAACCTGAGCTTGCAAACATTTGATTAATTATAGTTTTATAATTTCATTAAAATGACCCTTCTGAGCCAGCGTTGACTTTATATCTGTATAGAACATGAGTATATTATGTGTTACTTTGAAATAAATAAATATTTGTGTATAGGTAACTTGAAAGTTTAATTGATTCCATTTTCTTTTAAACTACTTGAAGTAATCTTTTGCAATTTTACCTAAACCATTATGTAGGCCTTTTTGATTATGAAAATTCACTTAAAATAAATTTAAATAAAATTCCTTCGAAAGAACCTTATAGTATTCTCATGTTTTATTCAGATATCAAGTTAACGCTGGGTGAAAAGAGTCTCTTTAATATAATTATAAACCTGAGCTTGCAAACGTTTGATTAATTAGAGTTTTATAATTTCATTAAAATGACCCTTCTGAGCTAGCGTTGACATCATATCTGGATAGAACATGAGTATATTATGTGTTACTTTCAAATAAATAAATGTTTGTGTATGGGTACTTGAAAGTTTCATTGACTTCATTTTCTTTTAAACTACTTGAAGTAATCTTTTGCAATTTTACCTAAACCATTATGTAGGCCTTTTTGATTATGAAAATTCACTTAAAATAAATTTAAATAAAATTCCTTCGAAAGAACCTTATAGTATTCTCATGTTTTATTCAGATATCAAGTTAACGCTGGGTGAAAAGAGTCTCTTTAATGTAATTATAAACCTCAGCTTGCAAACATTTGATTAATTACAGTTTTGTAATTTCATTAACATGACCCTTCTGAGCCAGCGTTGACTTTATATCTGGATAGAACATGAGTATATTATGTGTTACTTTCAAATAAATAAATGTTTGTGTATGGGTAACTTGAAAGTGTCATTGACTTCATTTTCTTTTAAACTACTTGAAGTAATCTTTTGCAACTTTACCTAAACCATTATGTAGGCCTTTTTGATTATGAAAATTCACTTAAAATAAATTTAAATAAAATTCCTTCGAAAGAACCTTATAGTATTCTCATGTTTTGTTCAGGTATCAAGTTAACGCTGGGTGAAAAGAGTCTCTTTAATGTAATTATAAACCTGAGCTTGCAAACATTTGATTAATTATAGTTTTGTAATTTCATTAAAATGACCCTTCTGAGCCAGCGTTGGATTTATATCTGGATAGAACATGAGTATATTATGTGTTACTTTCAAATAAATAAATATTTGTGTATAGGTAACTTGAAAGTTTCATTGACTTCATTTTCTTTTAAACTACTTGAAGTAATCTTTTGCAATTTTACCTAAACCATTATGTAGGCCTTTTTGATTATGAAAATTCACTTAAAATAAATTTAAATAAAATTTCTTCGAAAGAACCTTATAGTATTCTCATGTTTTATTCAGATATCAAGTTAACGCTGGGTGAAAAGAGTCCCTTTAATGTAATTATAAACGTCAGCTTGCAAACATTTGATTAATTATAGTTTTGTAATTTCATTAACATGACCCTTCTGAGCCAGCGTTGACTTTATATCTGGATAGAACATGAGTATATTATGTGTTACTTTCAAATAAATAAATATTTGTGTATGGGTAATTTGAAAGTTTCATTGACTTCATTTTCTTTTAAACTACTTGAAGTAATCTTTTGCAACTTTACCTAAACCATTATGTAGGCCTTTTTGATTATGAAAATTCACTTAAAATAAATTTAAATAAAATCTCTTCGAAAGAACCTTATAGTATTCTCATGTTTTGTTCAGGTATCAAGTTAACGCTGGGTGAAAAGAGTCTCTTTAATGTAATTATAAACCTGAGCTTGCAAACATTTGATTAATTATAGTTTTGTAATTTCATTAAAATGACCCTTCTGAGCCAGCGTTGACTTTATATCTGGATATAACATGAGTATATTATGTGTTACTTTCAAATAAATAAATATTTGTGTATGGGTAATTTGAAAGTTTGATTGACTCCATTTTCTTTTAAATTACTTGAAATAATCTATTGCAATTTTCCCTAAACCATTACATAGCCCTATTTGATTATAAAAATTCACTTAAAATAAATTTTAAAAAAATTCCTTCGAAAGAACCTTATAATATTCTCATGTTTTATTCAGATATCAAGTCAACGCTGAGTGAAAAGAGTCTTTTTAAAGTAATTATAAACCTGAGCTTGCAAACATTTGATTAATTATAGTTTTATAATTTCATTAAAATGACCCTTCTGAGCCAGCGTTGACTTTATATCTGGATAGAACATGAGTATATTATGTGTTACTTTCAAATAAATAAATATTTGTGTATAGGAAACTTGAAAGTTTCATTGACTTCATTTTCTTTTAAACTACTTGAAGTAATCTTTTGCAATTTTACCTAAACCATTATGTAGGCCTTTTTGATTATGAAAATTCACTTAAAATAAATTTAAATAAAATCTCTTCGAAAGAACCTTATAGTATTCTCATGTTTTGTTCAGGTATCAAGTTAACGCTGGGTGAAAAGAGTCTCTTTAATATAATTATAAACCTGAGCTTGCAAACATTTGATTAATTATAGTTTTGTAATTTCATTAAAATGACCCTTCTGAGCTAGCGTTGACTTTATATCTGGATAGAACATGAGTATATTATGTGTTACTTTCAAATAAATAAATGTTTGTGTATGGGTACTTGAAAGTTTCATTGACTTCATTTTCTTTTAAACTACTTGAAGTAATCTTTTGCAATTTTACCTAAACCATTATGTAGGCCTTTTTGATTATGAAAATTCACTTAAAATAAATTTAAATAAAATTCCTTCGAAAGAACCTTATAGTATTCTCATGTTTTATTCAGATATCAAGTTAACGCTGGGTGAAAAGAGTCTCTTTAATGTAATTATAAACCTCAGCTTGCAAACATTTGATTAATTATAGTTTTGTAATTTCATTAACATGACCCTTCTGAGCCAGCGTCGACTTTATATCTGGATAGAACATGAGTATATTATGTGTTACTTTCAAATAAATAAATGTTTGTGTATGGGTAACTTGAAAGTTTCATTGACTTCATTTTCTTTTAAACTACTTGAAGTAATCTTTTGCAACTTTACCTAAACCATTATGTAGGCCTTTTTGATTATGAAAATTCACTTAAAATAAATTTAAATAAAATTCCTTCGAAAGAACCTTATAGTATTCTCATGTTTTGTTCAGGTATCAAGTTAACGCTGGGTGAAAAGAGTCTCTTTAATGTAATTATTAACCTGAGCTTGCAAACATTTGATTAATTATAGTTTTGTAATTTCATTAAAATGACCCTTCTGAGCCAGCGTTGGATTTATATCTGGATAGAACATGAGTATATTATGTGTTACTTTCAAATAAATAAATATTTGTGTATAGGTAACTTGAAAGTTTCATTGACTTCATTTTCTTTTAAACTACTTGAAGTAATCTTTTGCAATTTTACCTAAACCATTATGTAGGCCTTTTTGATTATGAAAATTCACTTAAAATAAATTTAAATAAAATTTCTTCGAAAGAACCTTATAGTATTCTCATGTTTTATTCAGATATCAAGTTAACGCTGGGTGAAAAGAGTCCCTTTAATGTAATTATAAACGTCAGCTTGCAAACATTTGATTAATTATAGTTTTGTAATTTCATTAACATGACCCTTCTGAGCCAGCGTTGACTTTATATCTGGATAGAACATGAGTATATTATGTGTTACTTTCAAATAAATAAATATTTGTGTATGGGTAATTTGAAAGTTTGATTGACTCCATTTTCTTTTAAATTACTTGAAATAATCTATTGCAATTTTCCCTAAACCATTACATAGCCCTATTTGATTATAAAAATTCACTTAAAATAAATTTTAAAAAAATTCCTTCGAAAGAACCTTATAGTATTCTCATGTTTTATTCAGATATCAGGTCAACGCTGAGTGAAAAGAGTCTTTTTAATGTAATTATAAACCTGAGCTTGCAAACATTTGATTAATTATAGTTTTATAATTTCATTAAAATGACCCTTCTGAGCCAGCGTTGGATTTATATCTGGATAGAACATGAGTATATTATGTGTTACTTTCAAATAAATAAATATTTGTGTATAGGAAACTTGAAAGTTTAATTGATTCCATTTTCTTTTAAACTACTTGAAGTAATCTTTTGCAATTTTACCTAAACCATTATGTAGCCCTATTTGATTATAAAAATTCACATAAAATAAATTTTAAAAAAATTCCTTCGAAAGAACCTTATAATATTCTCATGTTTTATTCAGAAATCAATTCAACGCTGGCTGAAAAGAGTCTTTTTAATGTAATTATAAACCTGAGCTTGCAAACATTTGATTAATTATAGTTTTATAATTCCATTAAAATGACCCTTCTGAGCCAGCGTTGACTTTAGATCTGGATAAAACATGAGTATATTATGTGTTACTTTCAAATAAATAAATATTTGTGTATGGGTAATTTGAAAGTTTGATTGACTCCATTTTCTTTTAAATTACTTGAAATAATCTATTGCAATTTTCCCTAAACCATTACATAGCCCTATTTGATTATAAAAATTCACTTAAAATAAATTTTAAAAAAATTCCTTCGAAAGAACCTTATAATATTCTCATGTTTTATTCAGATATCAAGTCAACGCTGAGTGAAAAGAGTCTTTTTAATGTAATTATAAACCTGAGCTTGCAAACATTTGATTAATTATAGTTTTATAATTTCATTAAAATGACCCTTCTGAGCCAGCGTTGACTTTATATCTGTATAGAACATGAGTATATTATGTGTTACTTTGAAATAAATAAATATTTGTGTATAGGTAACTTGAAAGTTTAATTGATTCCATTTTCTTTTAAACTACTTGAAGTAATCTTTTGCAATTTTACCTAAACCATTATGTAGGCCTTTTTGATTATGAAAATTCACTTAAAATAAATTTAAATAAAATTCCTTCGAAAGAACCTTATAGTATTCTCATGTTTTATTCAGATATCAAGTTAACGCTGGGTGAAAAGAGTCTCTTTAATATAATTATAAACCTGAGCTTGCAAACGTTTGATTAATTAGAGTTTTATAATTTCATTAAAATGACCCTTCTGAGCTAGCGTTGACATCATATCTGGATAGAACATGAGTATATTATGTGTTACTTTCAAATAAATAAATGTTTGTGTATGGGTACTTGAAAGTTTCATTGACTTCATTTTCTTTTAAACTACTTGAAGTAATCTTTTGCAATTTTACCTAAACCATTATGTAGGCCTTTTTGATTATGAAAATTCACTTAAAATAAATTTAAATAAAATTCCTTCGAAAGAACCTTATAGTATTCTCATGTTTTATTCAGATATCAAGTTAACGCTGGGTGAAAAGAGTCCCTTTAATGTAATTATAAACCTCAGCTTGTAAACATTTGATTAATTATAGTTTTGTAAATTCATTAACATGACCCTTCTGAGCCAGCGTTGACTTTATATCTGGATAGAACATGAGTATATTATGTGTTACTTTCAAATAAATAAATATTTGTGTATAGGAAACTTGAAAGTTTAATTGATTCCATTTTCTTTTAAACTACTTGAAGTAATCTTTTGCAATTTTACCTAAACCATTATGTAGGCCTTTTTGCTTATGAAAATTCACTTAAAATAAATTTAAATAAAATTCCTTCGAAAGAACCTTATAGTATTCTCATGTTTTATTCAGATATCAAGTTAACGCTGGGTGAAAAGAGTCTCTTTAATATAATTATAAACCTGAGCTTGCAAACATTTGATTAATTAGAGTTTTATAATTTCATTAAAATGACCCTTCTGAGCTAGCGTTGACTTTATATCTGGATAGAACATGAGTATATTATGTGTTACTTTCAAATAAATAAATGTTTGTGTATGGGTACTTGAAAGTTTCATTGACTTCATTTTCTTTTAAACTACTTGAAGTAATCTTTTGCAATTTTACCTAAACCATTATGTAGGCCTTTTTGATTATGAAAATTCACTTAAAATAAATTTAAATAAAATTCCTTCGAAAGAACCTTATAGTATTCTCATGTTTTATTCAGATATCAAGTTAACGCTGGGTGAAAAGAGTCTCTTTAATGTAATTATAAACCTCAGCTTGCAAACATTTGATTAATTACAGTTTTGTAATTTCATTAACATGACCCTTCTGAGCCAGCGTTGACTTTATATCTGGATAGAACATGAGTATATTATGTGTTACTTTCAAATAAATAAATGTTTGTGTATGGGTAACTTGAAAGTGTCATTGACTTCATTTTCTTTTAAACTACTTGAAGTAATCTTTTGCAACTTTACCTAAACCATTATGTAGGCCTTTTTGATTATGAAAATTCACTTAAAATAAATTTAAATAAAATTCCTTCGAAAGAACCTTATAGTATTCTCATGTTTTGTTCAGGTATCAAGTTAACGCTGGGTGAAAAGAGTCTCTTTAATGTAATTATAAACCTGAGCTTGCAAACATTTGATTAATTATAGTTTTGTAATTTCATTAAAATGACCCTTCTGAGCTAGCGTTGACTTTATATCTGGATAGAACATGAGTATATTATGTGTTACTTTCAAATAAATAAATGTTTGTGTATGGGTACTTGAAAGTTTCATTGACTTCATTTTCTTTTAAACTACTTGAAGTAATCTTTTGCAATTTTACCTAAACCATTATGTAGGCCTTTTTGATTATGAAAATTCACTTAAAATAAATTTAAATAAAATTCCTTCGAAAGAACCTTATAGTATTCTCATGTTTTATTCAGATATCAAGTTAACGCTGGGTGAAAAGAGTCTCTTTAATGTAATTATAAACCTCAGCTTGCAAACATTTGATTAATTATAGTTTTGTAATTTCATTAACATGACCCTTCTGAGCCAGCGTCGACTTTATATCTGGATAGAACATGAGTATATTATGTGTTACTTTCAAATAAATAAATGTTTGTGTATGGGTAACTTGAAAGTTTCATTGACTTCATTTTCTTTTAAACTACTTGAAGTAATCTTTTGCAACTTTACCTAAACCATTATGTAGGCCTTTTTGATTATGAAAATTCACTTAAAATAAATTTAAATAAAATCTCTTCGAAAGAACCTTATAGTATTCTCATGTTTTGTTCAGGTATCAAGTTAACGCTGGGTGAAAAGAGTCTCTTTAATGTAATTATAAACCTGAGCTTGCAAACATTTGATTAATTATAGTTTTGTAATTTCATTAAAATGACCCTTCTGAGCCAGCGTTGACTTTATATCTGGATATAACATGAGTATATTATGTGTTACTTTCAAATAAATAAATATTTGTGTATGGGTAATTTGAAAGTTTGATTGACTCCATTTTCTTTTAAATTACTTGAAATAATCTATTGCAATTTTCCCTAAACCATTACATAGCCCTATTTGATTATAAAAATTCACTTAAAATAAATTTTAAAAAAATTCCTTCGAAAGAACCTTATAATATTCTCATGTTTTATTCAGATATCAAGTCAACGCTGAGTGAAAAGAGTCTTTTTAAAGTAATTATAAACCTGAGCTTGCAAACATTTGATTAATTATAGTTTTATAATTTCATTAAAATGACCCTTCTGAGCCAGCGTTGACTTTATATCTGGATAGAACATGAGTATATTATGTGTTACTTTCAAATAAATAAATGTTTGTGTATGGGTACTTGAAAGTTTCATTGACTTCATTTTCTTTTAAACTACTTGAAGTAATCTTTTGCAATTTTACCTAAACCATTATGTAGGCCTTTTTGATTATGAAAATTCACTTAAAATAAATTTAAATAAAATTCCTTCGAAAGAACCTTATAGTATTCTCATGTTTTATTCAGATATCAAGTTAACGCTGGGTGAAAAGAGTCTCTTTAATGTAATTATAAACCTCAGCTTGCAAACATTTGATTAATTATAGTTTTGTAATTTCATTAACATGACCCTTCTGAGCCAGCGTCGACTTTATATCTGGATAGAACATGAGTATATTATGTGTTACTTTCAAATAAATAAATGTTTGTGTATGGGTAACTTGAAAGTTTCATTGACTTCATTTTCTTTTAAACTACTTGAAGTAATCTTTTGCAACTTTACCTAAACCATTATGTAGGCCTTTTTGATTATGAAAATTCACTTAAAATAAATTTAAATAAAATTCCTTCGAAAGAACCTTATAGTATTCTCATGTTTTGTTCAGGTATCAAGTTAACGCTGGGTGAAAAGAGTCTCTTTAATGTAATTATTAACCTGAGCTTGCAAACATTTGATTAATTATAGTTTTGTAATTTCATTAAAATGACCCTTCTGAGCCAGCGTTGGATTTATATCTGGATAGAACATGAGTATATTATGTGTTACTTTCAAATAAATAAATATTTGTGTATAGGTAACTTGAAAGTTTCATTGACTTCATTTTCTTTTAAACTACTTGAAGTAATCTTTTGCAATTTTACCTAAACCATTATGTAGGCCTTTTTGATTATGAAAATTCACTTAAAATAAATTTAAATAAAATTTCTTCGAAAGAACCTTATAGTATTCTCATGTTTTATTCAGATATCAAGTTAACGCTGGGTGAAAAGAGTCCCTTTAATGTAATTATAAACGTCAGCTTGCAAACATTTGATTAATTATAGTTTTGTAATTTCATTAACATGACCCTTCTGAGCCAGCGTTGACTTTATATCTGGATAGAACATGAGTATATTATGTGTTACTTTCAAATAAATAAATATTTGTGTATGGGTAATTTGAAAGTTTGATTGACTCCATTTTCTTTTAAATTACTTGAAATAATCTATTGCAATTTTCCCTAAACCATTACATAGCCCTATTTGATTATAAAAATTCACTTAAAAAAAATTTTAAAAAAATTCCTTCGAAAGAACCTTATAATATTCTCATGTTTTATTCAGATATCAGGTCAACGCTGAGTGAAAAGAGTCTTTTTAATGTAATTATAAACCTGAGCTTGCAAACATTTGATTAATTATAGTTTTATAATTTCATTAAAATGACCCTTCTGAGCCAGCGTTGGATTTATATCTGGATAGAACATGAGTATATTATGTGTTACTTTCAAATAAATAAATATTTGTGTATAGGTAACTTGAAAGTTTCATTGACTTCATTTTCTTTTAAACTACTTGAAGTAATCTTTTGCAATTTTACCTAAACCATTATGTAGGCCTTTTTGATTATGAAAATTCACTTAAAATAAATTTAAATAAAATTTCTTCGAAAGAACCTTATAGTATTCTCATGTTTTATTCAGATATCAAGTTAACGCTGGGTGAAAAGAGTCCCTTTAATGTAATTATAAACGTCAGCTTGCAAACATTTGATTAATTATAGTTTTGTAATTTCATTAACATGACCCTTCTGAGCCAGCGTTGACTTTATATCTGGATAGAACATGAGTATATTATGTGTTACTTTCAAATAAATAAATATTTGTGTATAGGAAACTTGAAAGTTTAATTGATTCCATTTTCTTTTAAACTACTTGAAGTAATCTTTTGCAATTTTACCTAAACCATTATGTAGGCCTTTTTGATTATGAAAATTCACTTAAAATAAATTTAAATAAAATTCCTTCGAAAGAACCTTATAGTATTCTCATGTTTTATTCAGATATCAAGTTAACGCTGGGTAAAAAGAGTCTCTTTAATATAATTATAAACCTGAGCTTGCAAACATTTGATTAATTAGAGTTTTATAATTTCATTAAAATGACCCTTCTGAGCTAGCGTTGACTTTATATCTGGATAGAACATGAGTATATTATGTGTTACTTTCAAATAAATAAATGTTTGTGTATGGGTACTTGAAAGTTTCATTGACTTCATTTTCTTTTAAACTACTTGAAGTAATCTTTTGCAATTTTACCTAAACCATTATGTAGGCCTTTTTGATTATGAAAATTCACTTAAAATAAATTTAAATAAAATTCCTTCGAAAGAACCTTATAGTATTCTCATGTTTTATTCAGATATCAAGTTAACGCTGGGTGAAAAGAGTCTCTTTAATATAATTATAAACCTGAGCTTGCAAACATTTGATTAATTATAGTTTTATAATTTCATTAAAATGACCCTTCTGAGCCAGCGTTGGATTTATATCTGGATAGAACATGAGTATATTATGTGTTACTTTCAAATAAATAAATATTTGTGTATAGGTAACTTGAAAGTTTCATTGACTTCATTTTCTTTTAAACTACTTGAAGTAATCTTTTGCAATTTTACCTAAACCATTATGTAGGCCTTTTTGATTATGAAAATTCACTTAAAATAAATTTAAATAAAATTTCTTCGAAAGAACCTTATAGTATTCTCATGTTTTATTCAGATATCAAGTTAACGCTGGGTGAAAAGAGTCCCTTTAATGTAATTATAAACGTCAGCTTGCAAACATTTGATTAATTATAGTTTTGTAATTTCATTAACATGACCCTTCTGAGCCAGCGTTGACTTTATATCTGGATAGAACATGAGTATATTATGTGTTACTTTCAAATAAATAAATATTTGTGTATAGGAAACTTGAAAGTTTAATTGATTCCATTTTCTTTTAAACTACTTGAAGTAATCTTTTGCAATTTTACCTAAACCATTATGTAGGCCTTTTTGATTATGAAAATTCACTTAAAATAAATTTAAATAAAATTCCTTCGAAAGAACCTTATAGTATTCTCATGTTTTATTCAGATATCAAGTTAACGCTGGGTAAAAAGAGTCTCTTTAATATAATTATAAACCTGAGCTTGCAAACATTTGATTAATTAGAGTTTTATAATTTCATTAAAATGACCCTTCTGAGCTAGCGTTGACTTTATATCTGGATAGAACATGAGTATATTATGTGTTACTTTCAAATAAATAAATGTTTGTGTATGGGTACTTGAAAGTTTCATTGACTTCATTTTCTTTTAAACTACTTGAAGTAATCTTTTGCAATTTTACCTAAACCATTATGTAGGCCTTTTTGATTATGAAAATTCACTTAAAATAAATTTAAATAAAATTCCTTCGAAAGAACCTTATAGTATTCTCATGTTTTATTCAGATATCAAGTTAACGCTGGGTGAAAAGAGTCTCTTTAATGTAATTATAAACCTTAGCTTGCAAACATTTGATTAATTATAGTTTTGTAATTTCATTAACATGACCCTTCTGAGCCAGCGTCGACTTTATATCTGGATAGAACATGAGTATATTATGTGTTACTTTCAAATAAATAAATGTTTGTGTATGGGTAACTTGAAAGTTTCATTGACTTCATTTTCTTTTAAACTACTTGAAGTAATCTTTTGCAACTTTACCTAAACCATTATGTAGGCCTTTTTGATTATGAAAATTCACTTAAAATAAATTTAAATAAAATTCCTTCGAAAGAACCTTATAGTATTCTCATGTTTTGTTCAGGTATCAAGTTAACGCTGGGTGAAAAGAGTCTCTTTAATGTAATTATAAACCTGAGCTTGCAAACATTTGATTAATTAAATTTTTGTAATTTCATTAAAATGACCCTTCTGAGCCAGCGTTGACTTTATATCTGGATATAACATGAGTATGTTATATGTTACTTTCAAATAATCCTTTAAACACAAGAAGCACTTACACGAGTACAAAGATTCACAGAGACCCTCAACAATAACAAAAATTTGGGTTAAAAAACAGTATATCTATTGTAGTTTTTAATATTTAACAGATGCTTTTGTGACGCAGCAACTTGATTAGAGAACTTGATTTGTATTCAAACTTCACTGGCTGTTTATTTTACCCTCAGAGTATAATTGCTTGATATATCAAGAAAAGACAGAATCTTAGCATTTGACCTTATACCTCGCTATAACAAGCAGTTTACAGTAAAATTGAGTAATATCCTTTAAACACAAGAAGCACTTACACTAGTACAAAGATTCACAAACACCCTTGTCAATAACAAAAATTTATGTTAAAAAACAGTACATCTATTGGAGTATTAAATATTTAACAGATGCTTCTGCGATACACCAACTTGATTGGAGAACTTGATTTGTATTATATTTACATCATGACAACATCAGAGTGGATATTCAATTACTGCGTCCCCATGATTATGTGGTATTTTTCTGGTGCATAGTGTCGTATGCCCTGTATGTTTATGATCAATCAGCAGATGACTTTGTATATCCCCGATGATGATTACACACGAGCAAATAAATACTTGTTACTAAGAAGTAGCACACCACAAGTATAACAAAAATTTTATCTAATAATTCTTCGTTGAATGCAATTATCACAGCTAATTGCTGTATATGCATTTGAACAATGACTTTACCTATAAGCGTGGCACCAAAGAAATTCCAACCATATTTCTGAGCAAAACAACTTTACTTGATGACTTCATTATTTCAGTAATGCTCGTTTCATCTTGTTTATTCCTTGTGAGTTTCAAGGGGGCAACATACTCAAAGGCAGAGAAGACGTCCTTAATTGTTCCTTTTTGTGTACTATAATATTCTACCTTTTCTTTTACTAGTCTTCTTTACTTGCAATGCTAGACATTCCCTGCTCTTTCTTTCCAAGTTCCTGACCCTCTTTAAATCCATACTTTGCCACGAGTTTTGCTGCAACAGAAGACGTGTTGTATCCTTGATGATTTAGATTCTGTCAAGGAAATGGTCTAGGTACAACTTCGGTGTAGCCTCCTGCAGAAATGGAGCGATGGTAATACCTTATCCAGTACTCCTGAATGTTGTGCGTTCTTCATCTCTTTCGACAGAATTCACTGTTAGTCTTTTTCTTTATATTCTCTCTTACCATGTAAAACTGCAGCTTTTTCCAACTACACTTGGGATTTTCTTTATCTCCTCTCTTACCATGTGAAACTGCAGCTATTTCCAACTACACTTGGGATTGCAATAATTTTATTCCACATGACCGTCTTGCCACTTTTTCGGACGTACGATATTTTTTGAAATCGTTGTACAGAGATTTCATCACGTAATAAAAACAAATCACGTAAAAACAACCCGTTTTATTTTAATAATACAAATGACACAAACGCGTCCTTCATCCTTCAACATTTGTTTTTGATAATAGGTTAGAAGATTTTGTGGTTGTCGTCTGCACTGTCTGCAGGCACTATATATATATATATATGGTCTGTATGTGTGTATATGGGTATTATACATATAATATGTGTATATTATATACATATGAGTAGAGAAAACGGAAGTCACATATATATGATTAGAGAAAACGGAAATGCGGAGAACAAAATGAAAAGAAAAAATTTGAGCAAATATATTATGCTTTATATCTTTAATTAGATGAATCTTTTTTAACAGAAACTTTTTTTACGTGTTAGACTAAATTATTATCTCTTAAAACAGTGTCAATAGACTGCACATAAGTCAATCAGTGTTTAGATATTGATATTTAAAGATTTTGAAGAGGTTATAAAAGCACAATTAGACGTATAAAAGGCGACGGTGCGCCCTTCGGCTTCGTATCGTACCGAGGGTACTTATACGTGTCAGCGGGCGCTGCCGCGCCCCTTGATCAATTGATTTTTATCATTTTATAGTATTAATCGAATTTAATATAACAAAATAGAATTAAGATTTAGCATTATAATATAATACATGTCAATTGATGCATGTCAATTAAGTTTAATAGAGATTTAACTAATTAAATGTAATTATTTTTTATTCATGTCTATAGATCGAATATTTTATCTAATATTTAATTATTTTGTATAATTGTATTCTATAGATTGTATTTGTTATTTAATGCTATGAAAAATTTAGAATTAAAATGTAGCATAAAAAACCATATAATTCTTATCTATTGATTTTAATAGGGAAGAATACCGATTTTTAGTTGACAGATGTTACGGATGAATGGGAGACGAGGTAGGCAGCGAAAAAAGTAGACGACGGGACTAGAACCCAGGTCCCCAGTGTGCGAGTCTCGTGCTCATACCACGGAGCTAACGTCTACGATACAGGCCAAGTGCATCGTAGTCCGGCTCCTCTTATCGCTGACTCGTCTCATATGCTCGCGCTGCAAGCGTTGCAGACGTGTCTGTGACACTTCCCCCTTTGAGGCGAAGCCGTCCTCGGCTTCCGAACTTCCTTACCGATGCAGTGCTGCTTTCTTATGCAGTCATCTGCCTTTACCACACAGCTCAGAGGCCTGGTGCGCATGGTCTCCTGTGGACTCAGAGGCGCGTGCATGTCTGTGGGAAGATCGGCGGAATAATGCGAGGGTAAAGTGGAAATCTTGAATTCGTTGATTCGAACACTCAGGAGAGTTTTCTACATTAACTTCTCCTGCACAAGGGATGCCAGAATGTTACGTATGAATGGGAGACGAGGTAGGCAGCGAAAAAAGTAGACGACGGGACTAGAACCCAGGTCCCCAGTGTGCGAGTCTCGTGCTCATACCACGGAGCTAACGTCTACGATGCAGGCCAAGTGCATCGTAGTCCGGCTCCTCTTATCGCTGACTCGTCTCATATGCTCGCGCTGCAAGCGTTGCAGACGTGTCTGTGACACAGAGTATTCTTGTAGATCGAGGTATAGTTTCTTTGTAAACTTTTGGAATTTTCACGATATCTTCAAAATGAAAAAAGTTATAGTTAAATCTTTAAAAAACGTTGTGACGTCACTCCGGTCGGCACCTGTGATATGTTAACGGTGTGACGTCATTCAAAGGATTTTTAATACACTATAACTTTTGCAAATTAAGTTTTCTTTTTTAATTTCAAAAAGATATACACAAAAGATATACGTCGGCTTAGATTCTCTATCAAATGCACAATTAGTTCCGATCAAAAAATAAATTTTGTATTGGGCTTATGAGTTTTCACGATTAATATGAGGCCAATTGAATAAAGGTGGTTTCATAGAAAATACGTATCTTATCAAAAAGTAATGGTACAGTAATAAGTAATAATTTAAATAATTTAAATAAAATAAATAAATATTACACATGTAATTTGTACGATTTGTCGAAAATAGCATGAAACAATTTGTTTATGCTTACGATAAATTAATTCCGTTTGGAGTGAGATTAACCTAATTAATACCTAATATTAGTTTCTTAAATATCAACCGAGAGAACCTTTTATAAAAGTATTATTTATAGTAGTTTAAGGTAATGATTCATTGTGTAGACGATAAGTGCAAAAAGTTGAAAGTGTACCATTTTTTATTAATGTTAATTATTCTAATTCATGAAAACTTTCACAGTTTAAATGCCAAATTGGGGACATCTTGAATTTTAAATTTAAATTAATTTATTGTTCTAATAAATTAACATTTGAATTATTTGTAAAAAAACCACTGACAATTGATTAGCATGTAGCTTCCTACAATGTCATAAACTGTTCCATGATAATTCGCACATGTACAGAATTGAATAAAAAGTTTGTTTATCAAGTTCATTTGCGGCTTGTACGGATAAAGTGCATTTAAATCTATTCATGATGACTAAAGTCAATTAATAAAAAAGATATTCGCAAACTACACAATTCAATAACAAGTATGTTTATCAAAGTTAATTTAAGTTGATTCCCGCCTAATATGAATAAACTGCATTAAATTATATTGATTTCCTGTACTTATAGGAATTGATTAAAATCAATTAATGAGAAAGGTATTTGCAACCTACAGAATTCAATAGAATGTGTGTTTATTAAAGTTTATTGAAGTTGATTCGCGGCTTATACGAATAAACTGTATTTAAATCTATTGATTTCCCATACTCATAAGAATTGATTCAAGTCAATTCATAAATAAAGTATTCACAACCTACAAAATTCTTATACGAATAAGCTGTATTAAAATCTATTCACGTTTGGAATTCATAAAAATGAATTAATGTGGATAGAAGTTTTATAGTCAATTTATACATTGAATTAGATAAATTCAAATAGTATTGGAATATATTAAAATTCATTGAACTGTATTATCTAAATTGTAATTAAGTACAATATGAAAAAAAATTAACTATTCTGTTATAGAAGTCGATTTAAATATATAGAAATCAATACTAAATATAGGGATTGAACTAAATTGCAATTAAAGTTTATTAATCACAATTCATTTTCAATTGACTTGTTTTCTGGTAGTCAATTCAATCAATTAAAATAAATTTAATTCAATAAAATTTGAATTTTTTTTAATTGACTTCAATCGCATATTTTTAGCAGGGTGTTCACGTATTTTTATTAATATGCAAATATACAAAAAATACTTTTTACTTGGAAATAATATAAACGTTGTTATTACATTGCTGTAAAACATAAAAAATGCAACTGTGTATAAGTTAAAATAAATATTTATATATATATATATATATATATATATATATATATATATATATATATATATATATATATATATATATCTATATGTGTGTGTATATATGATTCCACCGTACATTGCCCACTTTGCGTCCTGGCTTCTTAAACACTTACCTAAAATTGTCACAAGCCAGAAACGTACACAAGTACTGTACTTTAAAACAAAACAAAAAATTAGGTCTCAAATGTCAGTTCCATATCATTTCCTCAACTCAAATTTGATATAAAACGGCACTCTCGGAAAAAAAATTGCTCCAAATACATAGTAAACTATAGATTTAATAATATACATTTGTATTGATTTTAAACTCAAAATTAGCTAACTATCATTAAAGCAATGCGCATACTTTTTGTCCAACAGTTTGCGATAAAATATTGATGACAACAGTACCTACACCAAAAAGTGCAATAGTTTGTTATAATACACCATTCTGACGGTGGATTCACAAACTATATGTTATGACTCATCAAAATTACAAACAGTTTTCTTACTTCAGATTTCAGTAAAGAGCAATAGAGGTCAGTTCCGTAATTCTACTAAACAACTACCAAAATACTGCTTACTAAATGTTTTACTACAAGGAAAAGTGTTTTTCGTTACTTAATAGTAAAGTATATAAAACCTATGTACAAGAAAGTTCGTATGTTAAGTTTAAGAGTTATAAAAGCAGTCTCAAAGTAAAATGTCAGTTCCGTAACAGGTCAATTCTATAATACCCCATGAAAAGTATTCTCAAAATAAAAGGCATTTTAAATCATTTTCATAAAATCTAATAACACGCATAGGATGTTAACTCATGCAAATTTGGGGGTATCAATGCACGCAGATGGTGAAAATCGACAATTTCTACTCATCTGTTTTTATGCTTGTTTTGGGCAAGTTACGTCGAGTTACTAATATACTTAAAATTGTTAATAAAAAGATATGAGAAAATGTTTAAATAAGTCATAAAATAATACTTTCTTTTTGCTGCATTAAACATATTTCAGAATGTTTACTTTTAAATTTAAAAAGTTTTAAGAATTCATAAAGTAACATTTTATTTAGGGTTTGAAGATGTTTTATCCCTTTAGAGCGCATTTCACAAGTATTTTATAATTTTCTTATTTATTTTACTTTTTACAGGGATTTTCAGTTTTAAGTAAAAACATTGTTTTATACGCTTGCTTTGAACAACTTCTAGGCTTAAATTTCTCATAGAGACTGCTTTGTGATGATAAAAAAGTTATGCTAAAATCATCAAAATCACGTTGAGAAATATTAGGAATCAAAATACACTTTAAAACGTGTGTGGAATGTGAGTATATGTGTGTGTGCGTGTGTCGAATTTGAGTATATGTATGTGTGCGTGTATGGATTTGTGTGTGTGTGTGTATGTGTGTATGTGTGCTATTTGATTGTATGTGTTTATGTGTGAGTTTTTTGGTATTTTATCATAACTTTTAAATAAAAGTGATTGAAGTACTTATCTCAAGTAGGAGTACACTTCAAGTAAAGTATGTACTTAAGTAAAGATACTTAAGGACACAGATGAAATAGTTGTGATTGTGCTTTTGCTTTTAAGTAAAAAGTACGGTATTGCACATCACTGCTCGTATGTGATGATATATGATCATCAGCATATGTGTCATTTATACCCGAAAATAACCATAATAATTGGAAATTTTCAATTAGATTTTCAATTCAGCTGTAAGAAAATATATTTTTTACTCTATTTAAATTGCATTAAATTAGATGGAAACATAATCTTTTGGAGTTTAATTTCTTATCTCCACGACAATGGCCATCTGAGTAATTTATATTTGGACGGAAAAGACAGCTCGTTTTCCTACTGAAATAAAAGTAACAAAAAGCAGTTTCCACACCGCATCCGCTATCAGCACTAACAAGATATATGCGCTTGTCGGGAGAGAATATGATGTTTCAAAGTGCTTCATCCTCTCCTACCATCCTCGGATAAGTACTTGTGCTTTTACGGCGTCACCGCCTTTCTTACATACAACTGAGGGCATCAACGTTGGGAAATAACGTGACCTCCGCGTAAGCGTGCGAAAAGACTTGCCGCATCTTGCAGTATATCTTTTTAGTTTTACTTATTAGTATCTTACGAAATCCTTCGCCATACGAGTTAAGACGCGAAATTTGCGTATCTCTCATAAAGGTAAATGATTGAGAAAACTGTATTAAGATACTACATGCAGATTTATATTACTTTCTAGCAAACTTTACATTAAAATAATAGAATAAAAGGTGCAATGAGAAGTGTCAGATATTAAAATATCAAAAGAAAATTTTGAAGAGTAAAGTCTGATACAGAATCTTATCTAATTAAATATTTGACTTAATTTTAACAAGCGCAGCTGTGGAATTTAACTAAAAATTACAGACTGATGAACAAGTCTGTTTACAACTGTGTATTAACTGATAAATAGTGAAACTGTATTGCCGACGCCCATTTTACGAAACCAGCAGCTATGAACATATGCGATGAAGATCCGGATATTAAGGTAAAAGGTATAAGGGTGTAATAATAAATATCTATTGCGTAAGAAAACTTTTCACATATGAATAAACCACTAATTAATATGCATAGTTATTGTATATATTTCTATATTACATAAGTTATACTTACGATTAAAAAGAGTGATTTTTTTACGCGGCTAAAAAAGATTTTATACATAACGATATATGATTATATATGATCTTATATGACCATAAATGATTTATGTAACAATTTTATATGCTTAAACAAAATCATGTATAATCATATATAGTTATATTACATCATATATGATCTGGTATGTGCATATCCAAAGTTTGATTGCATAAATATGTATATGAACATATATAAGTATATACAATTATGCATAATAATATTTCTTGATAAGTTATCATATATACTTTGATATGATGGCAAATTTTAATTTTAAAATTTTTTTTAATTGTCCATTATCATATATAGCTATAAATGATCATGTATGAATGTATATGCTCATATATGAGTATGTATGGTATTTCAGTTGTACCTAAGTATACATTCATATATGCTTATATAGGGTGAAATTATTATATATAATTATATATGACTATATATGGTCACATATGAAATGAACTTTATTAATTCTCATAGGTGAAAAATGTAAATGACTAGACGATTGAACATGCTACAAGTTTACATAATGACTCATATCATTTCAACATGACTCATTTTAGATAAACCAAGTCAACGATAAGAGTGATGACGTAGTCCAGGAAAACAATATTCTCCAGGTATGTCAGATCGCCTAGAGTGGTGCTGATGGAGCGGTCGGCTTTGAGATTTTTTGGTATATTTTGCAAATATCATTGAACATGATGTTCAAATATATAAAAGCGTTGAGAAAATAGGATATGGGGCTTTTTGTGTATTAACATTGCACTAGTGAAATGCTTTCTTGCGAACACCCGTTCAGTCAAAATTAAATAAATAATTTCCACAAAAACGTATTTGATCATGATCGTATTTGAATTCTATTTAAAAAGTTAATGCTATAGAATACGCAACAAAATTTAACTTGCAAAGTAATTTTGTTTAAACTTAGTATCGATCAAAAAACATATGTAAATCATAAATCCTATAAAACCCATAAAAATCATAAATCCCAAAAAAGCCATAAAAATCACAAATCAAAAACGCCATAAAAATCATAAATCCGATAAAACCCATACAAACCATAAAGTCATAAAATCCATAAAAATAAAAAACCCAGCTGTTACGATTTTTATATTCGGCTAATTAAATTATAAAAAGGGCGGACGAATTCGCCCAAGGTGAGATTCGAACCCAAGCTTGTTTTGACTCTCGTCCTATTGCACCTGCATTTCACCTGACTCGTCACACTATACAAGTGACAACCCCAATAAACCCACAAAAATCATAAGCCACATTAAACCCATAAAAACACAAACCATATAAAACACATAAAACTCATAAATTCCATCAAACCCGTAAAATCCATAAAACTCATTAAACCAACTAAACTCATAAACTCTGTGAAACCCGTGAAAATCATACTCCATAAACTTCATACAGCCGAATAAAATCACAAACCCCATAAAACAATAATTGTCACAAACCCCATAAAACCATAAAAGTTCAAAAATCCATAAAACGACAAAAAACTTAAACCTTACAAAACACATAAAATATCATAAATCCTGTAAAAGCCATAAAAATCATAAAACTTACAAACCACATAGCAGCCTACAAAATTTGAAATCCCAACATAAAGAATGGTAATTATATCCCCCATCAACTATATAAGAATTGTAAACCAGAACACACCCTCAAAGCTCTTGAAAACTATAAACCCATAAAATCAATAAAAATCATAAATTATAAAAAACACATTGTAGCCATAAACCGTATTAAAATTCTAAAAGTCATAGGTTTTATGACTTTTAGAAAACCTAATAAACCCACTACATTCATAAACCTCATATAACCTACAAAAATCATCAACCCTAAAAACCCCATAAAAGTCATTAAAATCATAAATCCCCAAAAAATTGAAATCCTACTCCCATAAAATCCAATAAAATTGTAAATCCCATATAACCTATTAAAATCGTATTAAACCCATAAAAATCATACATCTGATAAAACCCATAAAACCCATAATCCCCCTTGAAAAATGGAAATCATATACTCCATAAAATACATAAATATTATAAACCCCATACAACCGATTTAAATTACACTAAACGCATAAAAATCATAAACCGTATAAA
Organism: Gastracanthus pulcherrimus; assembly: GCA_949152435.1. Lineage (NCBI taxonomy): Eukaryota > Metazoa > Arthropoda > Insecta > Hymenoptera > Pteromalidae > Gastracanthus > Gastracanthus pulcherrimus. The sequence continues at coordinate 61,854,632 of OX424573.1, read as the reverse complement.
AACCCAGTAAAACCATAAAAATCATAAACCCTATAAAACCCATAAAATCATAAACTCCATAAAACTCATAAAAATATTAAATCGAAAAAAAACTCATAAATTTCCAAAACCCCATAAAACCACAAATATCACAAACCCCATAAAATCATAAACGTTACAAACCCCATAAAAGCTATAAAAATCATTAGCCCCATACATCCCATAAAACCCATAAAAATAATAAACTCATAAAACTCTTATAAAATTTATTAGTCATGAATGTTAGTAGTACTAAGGCCACCATGGCGAGACGTCCGTATTGATTTTTCCCCTCCCCTCCTTGGTGCTAAGGCCACTATGGCGCGGCGCCCCCAGTTTTGATTTTCTCCGTCCCCTCCTTGACCTATATTGGGGGAGGCCCGACATGCGGGACCTGTGTCAAGGTCACGGCTGAGCGTCGTAGTCGCACAGGTGATAATCGCCAGGGATATATATATATATACACACACACATATATAAATAAATAAATAATAAATATAAAAAATTATCAAATATAAAGCATAAATAATTAGCTTTTTCCATGTTCTACGTATAATATGGCATTGTGGCCCTGAGAAGGGCCGTTTTTATGATTAAATTATAATTTTTTGTAGCCGTTTTTTTCGGGCAAAGAGTTAGTATTGCTAGAATATTTCTCTGTGTATTTTTTTCCATTGTGAAGTCTCTTCTGCCTTCTTATCTCCTTCTTTTTTATTTTTATCCTGAAGAAGAGAAGATTTCTCGCCTTTGCTGCTGCTGCTCTATTCTTGACCCATCTTGACAGGGCTTACGTAGGTAAATGAGGTAAAAAAGTGGTATACGCGTATTATGTATCGAGCATTAAAATTTTTCCAATAAATTTTTACATTACTCTAGGATTCTAGGGTAAACAATTATTATTATTATCAATGATAACTTTCTCCCGTACGTCGTCATTGTGATTGGACCTTTGAAACCGCTCAAGTTTTTTTTTGCTTTTTTTTAAAACATTCCTTGTAGCTAACTTTCTTTACACCACTGTCAGCAGAGCGAGCAGAAGCGAGTTTACCAGCGCACATCCCCATGACTATCTTATGCTTTGGCTGGGATACGAATAATCACAGACATCAAACTACAGTTACATTTATAGGAAGTGGATGTGAATAAATTATGAAAAAATATATATAACTTATGATTGGTGTTTATTATTAATATTTTTTATATAGTCTTCATATAATCTTTCAAGTCATTCGCAATAAAAGGTAAATGAAATGCAAGAATTTCGGATAATACAATTTTTAGATATACGCTTTTGTACAGATCGGTGTCGTCGACGATTCTTTCCATAATAAAACCTTTTATGTCGGTGTTATGTATTGAATAGTATTGTTTGAATGATTTAGGATCATTAAGAATGTTATTTACATTTTCTGTTGGTTCTTTTTCGAGTCTAATCCTACGCAGAGTCGCTTCGTGTTAGATTTGTTGAGAGCATACGTCGTTGACAGTAAAAGATTCGGCAATTCGCTAGTCACTTCCCGTATTTCGCGCGCTTGACAAGTAGCCATGGTTATTTCTTTAACAAAAAAACAAACTGAGAATTTTACACCACTTGAACACAATTGGACGCACGGACAAAACTGCTTGTAAAGTGCAGCCACGAGAGACGATGTGGTCGCTTTGCCCTGCGTGCTATTACTGGTCAGAAAACTCTATCGTCGACGCATGAGGGTCTATGATGGTTTTCTCCCACACCCCCTCCCCTCCAACGTGAATAATAAGAATGGGGGGAGTATAGTAACAGAAGCCAGGTGCTACTCATTTTTCACGACTGTTATTCTGTCAATAAAAGTATGGTTATGGTGTACAATTTTGAAATGACCCGTAGGCTATACAAATTTATAATAAAACTGTTAACGGACTTTCAAAGAAGTAAAAAGTATAGATTCGTCGGACGTTAATTTAAGAAAAATTAAATTGAAAATAATAATAATGAATGGTGTGGGATATAGGACATGTAGGTCGAAAGGTACGTAAATAATTTATTAAACTTGTATTGATGTATGTATATTTCAATATTCAACCATTTACGGCTACATATACAAAAGACAATCATATATTTAATTTTTTAAGTGCATCTCAATCTAGAGGTACAAGATTGATTACAGAGGCCTGAACCTAATGAGCGCTCGTTTGTGAACGTAAGGGCCCTTTTACATTTTTTATACTTAATCTTATTACAAATTTTTTTATAAAACCTTATATCTAGTGCGTCATTTTTTCTGGTGTCTTGTGAGAAGAAACGACAAAATTTGTCGAGGTTCGTACCCCGACACATGTGATGCAAAAACATTATGGTATACTGGCCACAGCACATTGAATCAACGCTCTGAAGTGTTTTGGAATTCCATTGAAAGTTTTTACAGTTTTTACGAAGACGTTCAAAATGGTGTTTTGAAACCGGTGGAACACCATGACTGTCAAAGTATATCCCGATTCTATTTTTGTCGATATGTATAGCTACCCAATGAGTTCCAGGCTTCGTATGATCGTCGGTATTGCAGACTATGGCTGCTGGTGCCATCATGATGCGTGGAATTTGATCAGCCGCGTATACACCGATTGTCCTGGCATTCAGACCCTCGAGGGCTCTCATTATGTTCCTTGTATTCATGTTGACTTTTATTCGTCCGTACCCTCGTATTCCGAGCTGGCACCGTCTACCTCGTCTTGTCCCTCAAAGCGAGAGCCAAATCTTACGCGACAGGAGCTTCTCCCCCAGACGAGATCTTGAAGGGCGTGATAAAATAAGTCACTGCTTTTTTCCGGTATATTTTGTTGCCGTTCCTCGGCTAGTAGTGAATAAAACCACTCTCGTAACAGATGTGACCTCTGCAGAGCACAATACCCCTTTTTATACTCATTACCCCGGCAGCCGTGAAAAATGCACACATGCTTACAAGAAAACTTTCTTTGTAAATCGGTGAAGCCTTCGGTCGTATATTCCTCGATATTTACGACGGAGCGAGCAATTATAGATTGAACATATCGTGCCTTTTCCGACCCTCTAACGTATATTTTAGTAGCATTTCTTGCGATATTGTAAAAATTATGTTGTAATTTGCTTATGGCGATATCGCCGTTGAACCATTGTATACCATGCATTCGTAATGAAATGTAATCGTAAGAGGTCTTTACGCTGCTCGGCAATTCTTCATAGGGGTGAGGTGGTCTGATTATCCAATGGCCAGTGACATGATTTTGTAGAGAAACAATAGACACTTCTTGCGGTAAAAATGTATAGTCTTTATCTTTGAAACCTTGGATATCTATTATGTAATGCATGATGATGATGATGATGACACGGCTCTAATCACAAACGTTTATTTTACACGCACTGGATAGTGGTAATACGAGGGTAGTAAGTCGACTAGTTTGTGGAGGGTTCGTTTCACAGGTTATAACCTTCTAGCCCCCCTCCGCTACAGTGTACGCCCCCTTTCACTAGCGCCTCAAGCGTTGAAATCCGTAATAATTTGCCTGTTTGAATCTATTTCCAAAATGTTGTCAAATTCGGCGTAAACGATACAATTGACCGTCTCCGTAAGAGCTTCTTCGAATCGTACTTCAATACGCAGTGCACCCGACCACACAAGGCTCCAGTGAGATGAAAAGTGGGCCGATAAATCGGGTGTCAGATCGAATGCGAAAAGACAATAGCCCAGTGGATAACTATTGCGCCCAATGTCGAGGCTCTCGTTGAGATAGTGTATGCCTGTACCGGAAAAAAGCGTATGAGAAGATTTAATGTATAGTTGGTTGGTTCCCGTAAAGCGTGGCTGCAAGGGTTTGCTAGGTATTTGTACGCCATCCACGTATAGCGAGAGAAAATTTATGGAAAAATGTTGAAAATTAAAGGGATTCATCCGTCGGTTACCATTGAATGCACGATTTTGTACAAAACCTAAGATTATCCTCTTGGGTATTTGAGCGAGAACGACGTTGTCGAGCGTATCTCCGAGAACGCCTCTGTGCATGGTAAACGACTTTACCTCGACTCTGGTAATCGGGTACTTGGCTGTGGTTTTTGAAACAGCATTGGCAAGCTCTTCGTTATAAAAAAAGCCGTCGATAATTTCACCATCAAGATCTTGTAGTTCGTACGTGTAAATGTTTTGCCTTTGAGAAACGCGTTTCACTTTGAAAATCTCTTCACTAAAATTTTTTTCGAACCATTTCGCAAAGGTTCCTTTAGACCGACAGATGCGTACATAGTCGCCGGCCTTGTATTTAGCGTATTTCGATGATTTTTGTTTCTCGTCTCTCGAAAGAGTGCGCCTCTGTAGGTATGCCCGAGCTTTCGCAGCGTTGTACAGGTTTACATCCGCAGGTATCATATTTATAGAGCTGTGCAGAGTGTTATTGTACGCGTAAACAATTTTTTTTACCACATCAATGTATCGATGAGTGTTGTGGTGCGAAAAATATCGCCACATGCACTCCTTTAAAGTACGATTGAGCCGTTCGACCAAGGCTGCTTTGATGTCGGGATTTCGAGCGGCTCGAAACAAAATGTTGTGTTTCTTGAGAACCCTCTGCAGGGCACCACCCACAAATTCTTTTCCCTTGTCTGTTTGCAAGCAGACGGGTACACGCCCGTTGGCTCTTTTGAGAATCTTTTCGAATACCGTAGCCACACCTTGAGCACTTTTATCGCGTAGCGGCTCTAAAAATGCAAACTTGCTCAACCACTCGTAGATACGCTCTTTCTCTTTCTTATTGTGCACGACCAATTTACCACGTACGTCGACACGTATTAAATGTCGAGCACCCGCACCAGCCTCGTGCGCAGCGGCGTAATATTGATTTTCGTATTTAGACATTTTAAGCGGGCAGTTTGAGCCACCTTTTTTTTACCACATTTCTCGTTTGAGGAGGTGTAAATACTGACTCCGTCATTCTTCGTTTCGCCATATTTAAGAGCAATGTCAATCTCTTGGCAATTTTTAAGACGTCAATGTTTCCAATCAGCCTACTAAGGGTGTCACTGCTACCGATAAATTTTGCAAATTGAAATCTTCCAATGCGAGGATCGTAGTTGTCTCCGTCTCGCCGTTTTCTCTTTTTCAAAACATCGTTCAATAGATCAGCGATGTTTGACTGAGTAATTACCTTACCATCGACGATGACACTGCCTGTATTATCCCATTTAAGACGACCGGGCTCTGTCGTATGCCAGTGCTTGAGCAGCAAACGGGCTATTTTAACGTATACCTTGGGTACACTGTCGAGAATATCCTCTTCCGAGAGTGGTGTCTTTGTAGCCTCGACCTCGTCGACGCTGCGATCAGTTTCTCTGTCCTCGGCTCGTTCACTCTCTTTAAAGCATAAATATCGTCGTAAAACTTGTAAATAATACTCGCACTTTTCACGTTCATTGGTAAACTTTTTCGAATTTAGTATCGCGTGTTTAGTATCCGGTCAAGAGCAGCTTCGGGAACTATAACCATCTTTCGTGCGTGCTCCATCTTGTGGACAAGAAATTCCGCATCCGATTAAGACTTGTTAAATATTTTAGAAAAAACGGTGCTTATGAGTGGTTCCAGTAAGAGAGGTAAAAAGAAACCGCCGCTCTGAACGATTGTGCGTTTTCTGATTTTAGACGCTGAACCCCCGCTGCTTTTTGTTTTCTTAACCAATTTTCGCAGAATTATTTTGTGCTTTTTCAATCGATGTTTTTCGGAATCTTTAAGTTTTACCACACCATGCAGGACATTCAACGCGCACTCGCAAATGCACTTTATGAGATTTTTATCGGACTATCTGCGTTGGAGAGTGCGGCCAACAGAGCCACGTGTTTCTTTGAAAAGTGTTTCCCGGCTACACAGCGCAGGCGCGGGCTCAAAAGCTGATTACACGCACCCGTTCATCAGCCGAGCTACCGTGCCGCGCTGGTCATTGGGTGGTTCGAATGGTTAGTATCTTTTTTATAAAATTAACAAACCGGAGGCTTTTTACTCAGTATTCAGCATGGATACACGCTGGAAACACCCATTCACGTGCATCGTGTCGGGTCCCACGATGTGTGGAAAAACTGTCTTTGTGATACGTTTTCTCGACAAGCTGCCTTACATGTGTAACGTGCGATTCGACCGCATTCTCTTTTACTATGCTGAATGGCAAGATACGTACCAAAATGAACTTAAAGTACCCGGTGTTCGCGGCATAGAATTTCGAGAGGGTTTACCACAACCGAACGATTATTCGCAAGATAACGATAAGAAAAAATTACTAATTCTCGACGTTCTAATGCGCGAATCCTCGAATAACACGGTACTCGATTTATTCACGAAAGGCTGTCATCATAAAAATATAAGTGTGATTTTCATCACGCAAAACATTTTTCATAAGTGTTCAAATCAGCGCGACCTATCGCTCAACACGAATTATATCGTGCTCTTTAAAAATCCGCGAGATCGCGCTCAAATACAGTATCTCGCGCGTCAAGTCTATCCCGAAGACCCAAATTTTTACAAGAAGCGTATATCGATGCCTGCAGTCGACCGCATAGCTACTTACTTTTGGATTTAAAGCAGGACACTCTGGATGAATTTCGATTTCGTTCGTGTATATTTCCCGGCGACAAAGTGCAATACGCATATGTACCCAAGGCTCGCTAAACAGTATAGATAAAAGGTTAGAAGAAGCGGGCCTGGAAAACAGTCTGTCAACGACTATGGCGGAGGTAACATCGGGGCGTTATCCCCCACCACAACAGCGAAAAAATACCCGTGATTCGCGCTTGCGCTGTGTAACCGGTAAATACTTTTCAAAGAAACACGTGCCCCGTAGGCCGCACTCTGCCACGCAGATAGTCAGCAGCGTGCCGCCTTGATACGCGCGGCCGATAAAAATCTCATAAAATGCATTTGCGAGTGCGCGTTGAATGTACTGCACGGTGTGGTAAAACTGAAAGATTCCGAAAAACATCGATTGAAAAAGCACAAAATAATTCTGCGAAAATTGGTTAAGAAAACAAAAAGCAGCGGGGGTTCAGCGTGGAAAAGCAGAAAACGCACAATCGTTCAGAGCGGCGGTTTCTTTTTACCTCTCTTACTGGAACCACTCATAAGCACTGTTTTTTCTAAAATATTTAATAAGTCTTAATCGCATGCGGAATTTCTTGTCCACAAGATGGAGCACGCACGAAAGATGGTTATAGTTCCCGAAGCTGCTCTTGACCGGATACAGAGTTTCGCGCAGCCTGCACCACAAGAACCAGCGCTATCCCAGTCTCTGACATCGGATACTTCTACCAGTAACGAAAATACCGTACAAATATTCGGTAATAATTTATCGCGACTAGATTCGGAGATGCACGCGATACTCAATTCGAAAAAGTTTACCAATGAACGTGAAAAGTGCGAGTATTATTTACAAGTTTTACGACGATATTTATTCTTTAAAGAGAGTGAACGAGCCGAGGACAGAGAAACTGATCGCAGCGTCGACGAGGTCGAGGCTACAAAGACACCACTCTCGGAAGAGGATATTCTCGACAGTGTACCCAAGGTATACGTTAAAAAAACCCGTTTGCTGCTCAAGCTCTGGCGTACGACCGAGCCTGGTCGTCTTAAATGGGATAATACAGGCAGTGTCATCGTCGATGGTAAGATAATTCCTCAGTCAAACATCGCTGATCTATTGAACCATGTTTTGAAAAAGAGAAAACGGCGAGACGGACACGACTACGATTCTCCCATCGGAAGATTTCAATTTGCAAAATTTATCGGTAGCAGTGACACCCCTAGTAGGCTGATTGGAAACATTGACGTCTTAAAAATTGCCAAGAGATTGACATCGCTCTTAAATATGAAAAAACGAAGAATGACGGAGTCAGTATTTACACCTCCTCAAACGAGAAACGTGGTAAAAAAAAGGTGGCTAAAACTGCCCGCTTAAAATGTCTAAATACGAAAATCAATATTAATACGCTGCACACGAGGCTGATTATGCGGGTGCTCGAAATTTAATACGTGTCAACGTACGTGCTAAATCGGTCTTGCACAATAAGAAAGAGAAAGAGCTTATCTACGAGTGTTTGAGCAATCACGATTCTTACACACTTCACAGGCATATACGTAAAAAATTTCCGAGACTGCACTACAACGTGTCTAACGTGGATGACGTTTGGGAAGATGATTTGTGCCAGCTGACGTCACTCAAAAACTATCACGATAGTTTTTGCTACCTGCTGGTTGTCATTGACGTGCTCAGCAAGTTTGCATTTTTAGAGCCGTTACGCGATAAAAGTGCTCAAGGTATGGCTACGGTATTCGAAAAGATTCTTAAAAGAGCCAACGGGCGTGTACCCGTCTGCTTGCAAATAGACAAGGGAAAAGAATTTGTGGGTGGTGCCCTGCAGAGGGTTCTCAAGAAACACAACATTTTGTTTCGAGCCGCTCGAAATCCCGACATCAAAGCAGCCTGGGTCGAACGGCTCAATCGTACTTTACAGGAACGCATGTGGCGATATTTTACGTATCACAACACTCATCGATACATCGATGCGGTAAAAAAAATTGTTTACGCGTACAATAACACTCTGCACAGCTCTATAAATATGATACCTGCGGATGTAAACCTGTACAATGCTGCTAAAGCTCGGGCATACCTACAGAGGCGCACTCTTTCGAGAGACGAGAAAAAAAGATCATCGAAATACGCTAAATACAAGGCCGGCGACTATGTACGCATCAGTCGGTCTAAAGGGACCTTTGCGAAAGGGTTCGAAAAAAATTTTAGTGAAGAGATTTTCAAAGTGTAACGCGTTTCTCAAAGGCAAAACATTTACACGTACGAACTACAAGATCTTGATGGTGAAATTACCGACGGCTTTTTTTATAACGAATAGCTTGCCCGTGCGGGTTCCGCGCGCCTGCTAGCAGACCAGCAATTCAAAATCGAACGCGTCATCAAAACGAAAGGTCGCGGATCTAAAAAACAATTGTTTGTAAAGTGGATCGGCTATCCCGACAAGTTTAACTCTTGGATAAACGCGTCCGACGTTCAAGCGCCTTAAAACATGGATAACGTGGAGTCCTTTTATTTGGTACTTCCAAGTAGTAGTAGCGTTGTCTACTATCCCGATAACGCGACTACGTGCTTTACCGCGCACATGTGCCGCGAAATAAGACTAACGGGTGATTGGCACGTGGGGCTAGCCGAGATTCACGTACCGTGTACGGTTATGCATATTCAAGACTCCGAAGCTTCTTACACGTTTAAATTGGGCAGCGAGACACGCAAAGTTTCCGAAATCGATGAATTTTACAATTTCCCGTACGGTATATACGAGAGTGTCGACCAACTGGCGGCGGAAATAAATAAAGTGCGCGATGCACGTGAACATCAAATACTCACACCCACAGAGTTTTAGAAAGGCTACTATACTTTGAAACGAACTTGCGCATGCAAAGAACCTCACTACACGAAATTTAACGAAAAAATTCGACGCATTTTTGGCTTTGAAGATTTTACACAGAGACAGACAAGAACTTTTGTCACATCGAACTCTGGTGTAAACGCTAACGTAGACCGCAGACCAGCTTGTCTAGTCCGAGCTATACCAGATCAGCTGTACTTTTACACCGATATATGCACCCCCTACACGGTCGGCGATACACAAGCAGCTCTTTTGCGCATAGTAGCTTTCGAAAGTTCAAAGTATAAATTCGGCACCAACATGGTAAAACAGTTTGCTCCGATAGACTATATACCATTGCTGCATCATTCTTTTCAAAGTATCATTATCGATATAAGAGACCAACTTGGTCATAAAATACCATTTGAGTAAGGAACTCTGACGGTTACGCTTCATTTTAAGCGTAGCCAATAAGCCATGCCGAAATGAGTCATTACGTGAATTATTACAACGCGCAGCTAGGTGGCGGCAGTGGTGTCAAAAACGTATTTGTTGGATCAGCGTACCAGCGAGGCTCGGGTATCGGTAGTTTCTTAGGTTTGATTTTTCGACAAATAGCCCCTTACATCGCTAGCGGCGCAAAGGCTGTGGGAAAATAGGTCGTTCGCACTTTGACGTGTTGGACGAGGTCGCGAATAACGGTTCTAATTTTAAAGAATCCTTTGACACACGTTTCAAAGAGTCTGGTAAGAATTTGAAGAGAAAAGCAGCAAATAAAATTTCCGAATTGATGAAAGGCAGTGGATATAAGGCGCGTGCGTCCAAGCGTAAACGATAGTCGAGAAAGAGTCGTGTAAATGCGCGCAACGTGCTCCGCAAGAAGAAAGCTGTCGGAAAAAAACGCAGTAGTAAGAAAAAACCATCCATGCGCCGGAGATCCAGAAAATCTGTCAGAAGTATTACAGACATTTTCGGACCGAAATAAGTCTGAAAAATGGAATTTCTACACGCGTGCAGCGCAGAGGGTATGAAGTGCGAGCTGGATCTCTTCACTCTACCACTTACACAGACATCCATCGAAAGCAGCTCTTCTCTTCACTATAAGCCTGTATCGTCTCTCAGTGACGAAAGTGATTCACCTTTGGAATTTTTAGTTCCCAGTTCAACGGAACATTACATAGATCTCGCGCACATCATGCTACATTTGACCGTGCAGATTTTACCATCGGAAACAGAGTTGGAAAATGTAAAGGTTGCACCCGTCAATAATTTTATACACTCTTTATTCGATCAGATTGACATATTTTTCAATCAAAAACTAGTTTCCCCGCCAAACAACGCCTATCCTTATAGAGCATATATAGAAACACTGCTAAATTACGCTTCTCCGGCAATATATTCACATCTGACTTCTGGATTGTGGTACGGCGATTCACCAGGATGTATGGACGCGTCGCCGGCTACAACCCGCACCACTGCAGGCGCCAACATTGGTGCTCTCAATCGACAACATTACTCTGTAGGCGGCAAATCATTCGACGTTTTGGCCCACCTCCACGCGGACATCTTGAACCAATCGAAATTTTTACTCAACGGCATTGAAATAAGATGATTTGCCTCATGGATTTCTCCGACGATGGAAAATTTTCCGTACGAATCAAGGAAGCAACACATATCGTCCGGCGCGCGAAAATAAGCCCCGGCATTCTTCTAGCGCATGCCAATGCTCTTTCAAAAACCACAGCCAAGTACCCGATTACCAGAGTCGAGGTAAAGTCGATTACCATGCACAGAGACGTTCTCGGAGATACGCTCGACAACGTCGTTCTCGGTCAAATACCCAAGAGGATAATCTTAGGTTTTGTACAAAATCGTGCATTCAATGGCAACCGACGGATGAATCCCTTTAATTTTCAACATTTTTCCATAAATTTTCTCTCGCTATACGTGGATGGCGTACAAATACCTAGCAAACCCTTGCAGCCACGCTTTACGGGAACCAACCAACTATACATTGAATCTTTTCATACGCTTTTTTCCGGTACAGGCATACACTATCTCAACGAGAGCCTCGACATTGGGCGCAATAGTTATCCACTGGGCTATTGTCTTTTTGCATTTGATCTGACACCCGATTTATCGGCCCACTTTTCATCTCACTGGAGCCTTGTGTGGTCGGGTGCACTGCGCATCGAAGTACGATCCGAAGAAGCTCTTACGGAGACGGTCAATTGTATCGTTTACGCCGAATTTGACAACATTTTGGAAATAGATTCAAACAGGCAAATTATTACGGATTTCAACGCTTGAGGCGCTAGTGAAAGGGGGCGTACACTGTAGCGGAGGGGGGCTAGAAGGTTATAACCTGTGAAATGAACCCTCCACAAACTAGTCGACTTACTACCCTCGTATTACCACTATCCAGTGCGTGTAAAATAAACGTTTGTGATTAGAGCCGTGTCATCATCATCATCATGCATTACATAATAGATATCCAAGGTTTCAAAGATAAAGACTGTACATTTTTACCGCAAGAAGTGTCTATTGTTTCTCTACAAAATCATGTCACTGGCCATTGGATAATCAGACCACCTCACCCCTATGAAGAATTGCCGAGCAGCGTAAAGACCTCTAACGATTACATTTAGATATGTTCAATCTATAATGGTTCGCTCCGTCGTAAATATCGAGGAATATACGACCGAAGGCTTCACCGATTTACAAAGAAAGTTTTCTTGTAAGCATGTGTGCATTTTTCACGGCTGCCGGGGTAATGAGTATAAAAAGGGGTATTGTGCTCTGCAGAGGTCACATCTGTTACGAGAGTGGTTTTATTCACTACTAGCCGAGGAACGGCAACAAAATATACCGGAAAAAAGCAGTGACTTATTTTATCACGCCCTTCAAGATCTCGTCTGGGGGAGAAGCTCCTGTCGCGTAAGATTTGGCTCTCGCTTTGAGGGACAAGACGAGGTAGACGGTGCCAGCTCGGAATACGAGGGTACGGACGAATAAAAGTCAACATGAATACAAGGAACATAATGAGAGCCCTCGAGGGTCTGAATGCCAGGACAATCGGTGTATACGCGGCTGATCAAATTCCACGCATCATGATGGCACCAGCAGCCATAGTCTGCAATACCGACGATCATACGAAGCCTGGAACTCATTGGGTAGCTATACATATCGACAAAAATAGAATCGGGATATACTTTGACAGTCATGGTGTTCCACCAGTTTCAAAACACCATTTTGAACGTCTTCGTAAAAACTGTAAAAACTTTCGATGGAATTCCAAAACACTTCAGAGCATTGATTCAATGTGCTGTGGCCAGTATACCATAATGTTTTTGCATCACATGTATCAGGGTACGAACCTCGACAAATTTTGTCGTTTCTTCTCACAAGACACCAGAAAAAATGACGCACGAAAAAGGGCCCTTGCGTTCACGAACGAGCGCTCTTTAGGTTCAGGCCTCTGTAATCAATCTTGTACCTCTAGATTAAGATGCACTTAAAAAATTACATATATGATTGTCTTTTGTATTTGTAGCCGTAAATGGTTAAATAAATATACATACATCAATACAAGTTTAATAAATTATGTACGTACCTTTCGACCTACATGTCCTACATCCCACGCCATTCAGTATTATTATTTTCAATTTAATTTTTCTTAAATTAACGTCCGACGAATACTATACTTTTTACTTCTTTGAAAGTCCGTTAACAGTTTTATTATAAATTTGTATAGCCTACGGGTCATTTCAAAATTGTACACCATAACCACACTTTTATTGACAGAATAACAGTCGTGAAAAATGAGTAGCAGCTGGCTTCTGTTACCATACTCCCCCCATTCTTATTATTCACGTTGAAGGGGAGGGGGTGTGGGAGAAAACCATCATAGACCCTCATGCGTCGACGATAGAGTTTTCTGGCCAGTAATAGCACGCAGGGCAAAGCGACCACATCGTCTCTCGTGGCTGCACTTTACAAGCAGTTTTGTCCGTGCGTCCAATTGTGTTCAAGTGGTGTAAAATTCTCAGTTTGTTTTTTTGTTAAAGAAATAACCATGGCTACTTGTCAAGCGCGCGAAATACGGGAAGTGACTAGCGAATTGCCGAATCTTTAACTGTCAACGACGTATGCTCTCAACAAATCTAACACGAAGCGACTCTGCGTAGGATTAGACTCGAAAAAGAACCAACAGAAAATGTAAATAACATTCTTAATGATCCTAAATACATAACACCGACATAAAAGGTTTTATTATGGAAAGAATCGTCGACGACACCGATAAAAATTGTATTATCCGAAATTCTTGCATTTCATTTACCTTTTATTGCGAATGACTTGAAAGATTATATGAAGACTATATAAAAAATATTAATAATAAACACCAATCATAAGTTATATATATTTTTTCATAATTTATTCACATCCACTTCCTATAAATGTAACTGTAATTTGATGTCTGTGATTATTCGTATCCCAGCCAAAGCATAAGATAGTCATGGGAATGTGCGCTGGTAAACTCGCTTCTGCTCGCTCTGCTGACAGTGGTGTAAAGAAAGTTAGCTACAAGGAATGTTTTAAAAAAAAGCAAAAAAAAACTTGAGCGGTTTCAAAGGTCCAATCACAATGACGACGTACGGGAGAAAGTTATCATTGATAATAATAATAATTGTTTACCCTAGAATCCTAGAGTAATGTAAAAATTTATTTTCAAAATATGCAATATTTTCAAAATATGCAATATTTTCAAAATATGCAATATTTTCAAAATATGCAATATTTTCAAAATATGCAATATTTTCAAAATATGCAATATTTTCAAAATATGCAATATTTTCAAAATATGCAATATTTTCAAAATATGCAATATTTTCAAAATATGCAATATTTTCAAAATATGCAATATTTTAAAAATTGTAAGGATTCGTAATTTGTTATTATTATTCAATTTAAATATTATAACCTTTTATTATAATATTTAATTATTTATCTTTACCCGAGGTACCTAAATGATAGAAAGTCATAAGGAAATTATAGGATGAGTTTTTATGTGTGTTTGTATAGGTTTATAAATAAGTGATATATATTATTTGTATAAAATATCAAGCTTAGGACTCGCATTTATTTAGCTTCACAGTTCCATACCATCAGACCAATTGGCGCTTACTCATATATTTGCCAATAGTAACAAGTAAACTGACAAATATCTAAGTTAACTGTCCAAATCGTTTTATAAGAGCATGAGGAGTGAAAGTCCTGCTTGACAGGCGGCTGTGCGCTGACTGACCATCCTTCGATCGGCAGCCAGCTCAATCCTTTCGATTGCTCGGCCTCGCGACTTTCTTCGGCAGCTCGGCCTCGCACCGCTAACGTCTCCTAGCAACCAGGCTCCCACTTTTCTTACCCTTTCCATCAATCATATCTTACATGCATGTAGGCACACATCCTTATTCTCCGCGATTCCTCTTTGTGCGGATATTCGCTTCGCGACGATCATCCTAACGCACAAACGCGATTTTCAATTCATTTACTCATCTTCACTTTATTTATTCTTATCATTCATTCTTTGTATATATCAAGAAAAAATTAGTATATAACAGTATTGTAATAAATAAATAATTAAAATATACCCATATTCATACCATACCCATATGGACCGATAAAAAATATACAATATTTTCAACATGTACGATATTTTCAAAATGTACGATATTTTCAAAAATTTTAATATTTGCAAAATATACGTTATTTTCAAAAATTTCAATATTTCCAAAATATACGATATTTTAAAAAATTTCAATATTTGCATAATATACAATATTTAAAAAAATTTCAATATTTACAAAAATTTCAATATTTGCAAAATATACGATATTTCATGAATTTTCTCCGGGCGGGCATCTTTGGTGCAGTGTTACTTTGTAATCTAGCATCGCATATATTTCATTGTGCATTTTCTCGATAGAATTGTGATTGCGACGAATAGCTAAGCCATAATAAATGGATAGCTCGTCGATTAATCTTCCAGTCAATTTGCCTTTTCCTTCTAGTCCCTTCGTTTTTTTTTCAAATTGTGATCATCCTAACGCACAAACGCGATTTTCAATTCATTTACTCATCTTCACTTTATTTATTCTTATCATTCATTCTTTGTATATATCAAGAAAAAATTAGTATATAACAGTATTGTAATAAATAAATAATTAAAATATACCCATATTCATACCATACCCATATGGACCGTTACAAAATATACAATATTTTCAACATGTACGATATTTTCAAAATGTACGATATTTTCAAAATGTACGATATTTTCAAAATGTACGATATTTTCAAAATGTACGATATTTTCAAAATGTACGATATTTTCAGAATGTACGATATTTTCAAAATGTGCGATATTTTCAAAATGTGCGATATTTTCAAAATGTACGATATTTTCAAAATGTACGATATTTTCAAAATGTACGATATTTTCAAAATGTACGATATTTTCAAAATGTACGATATTTTCAAAATATACGATATTTTCAAAAATTTCTATATTTTCAAAATGTACGATATTTTCAAAAATTTCAATATTTGCAAAATATATGATATTTTCAAAAATTTCAATATTTGCAAAATATACGATATTTTCAAAAATTTCAATATTTGCATAATATACAATATTTTCAAAAATTTCAATATTTACAAAAATTTCAATATTTGCAAAATATACGATATTACATGAATTTTCTCCGGGCGGGCATCTTTGGTGCAGTGATACTTTGTGATCTAGCATCGCATATATTTCATTGTGCATTTTCTCGATAGAATTGTGATTGCGACGAATAGCTAAGCCATAATAAATGGATAGCTCGTCGATTAATCTTCCAGTCAATTTGCCTTTTCCTTCTAGTCCCTTCGTTTTTTTTTCAAATTGTGATCATCCTAACGCACAAACGCGATTTTCAATTCATTTACTCATCTTCACTTTATTTATTCTTATCATTCATTATTTGTATATATCAAGAAAAAATTAGTATATAACAGTATTGTAATAAATAAATAATTAAAATATACCCATATTCATACCATACCCATATGGACCGTTACAAAATATACAATATTTTCAACATGTACGATATTTTCAAAATGTACGATATTTTCAAAATGTACGATATTTTCAAAATGTACGATATTTTCAAAATGTACGATATTTTCAAAATGTACGATATTTTCTAAATGTACGATATTTTCAAAATGTACGATATTTTCAAAATGTACGATATTTTCAAAATGTACGATATTTTCAAAATGTACGATATTTTCAAAATGTACGATATTTTCAAAATGTACGATATTTTCAAAATGTATGATATTTTCAAAATGTACGATATTTTCAAAATGTACGATATTTTCAAAATGTACGATATTTTCAAAATGTGCAATATTTTCAAAATGTACGATATTTTCAAAATATACGATATTTTCAAAAATTTCAATATTTGCAAAATGTACGATATTTTCAAAAATTTTAATATTTGCAAAATATACGTTATTTTCAAAAATTTCAATATTTGCAAAATATACGATATTTTAAAAAATTTCAATATTTGCATAATATACAATATTTTAAAAAATTTCAATATTTACAAAAATTTCAATATTTGCAAAATATACGATATTTCATGAATTTTCTCCGGGCGGGCATCTTTGGTACAGTGATACTTTGTGATCTAGCATCGCATATATTTCATTGTGCATTTTCTCGATAGAATTGTGATTGCGACGAATAGCTAAGCCATAATAAATGGATAGCTCGTCGATTAATCTTCTAGTCAATTTGCCTTTTCCTTCTAGTCCCTTCGTTTTTTTTTTCAAATTGTGAATGCGAGTTCCCATTCGCTTTTGTACGTGGGCGATGTACTCTTTCTTTAAAACTATGTAAACGAGTAGCTTTTGTGCTTTGACCCCACTAACTGTAAATCAAAATTAAAAAAGAAATAAAACTTCACGGTCATATAATTTACTAAAATTGACTAATTTTTTTCTTTTTTAAATGAAGATTCATGTATTTTTAATAAAAAATTATCTTTCGATAAACCATCAATGACAAATCAGCACACATTTTTTGAGATGCTAATTAAAAAGAGATATAGCAAATTAAAATGAATTTATTATTAGAACAATTAATTTAGTTTGTTGAAGCTAAGTGCCAATGAATCGGCAGCGGATCTTAATTTTTGGGATCTTGCTCCATCTACCCGGTTTGCGCATGGTCAAAGTCGGTTTCTTCATACCCTAAACTATACATTCCAATAGGAAAATCAAAGTCACAGTACGTTTCGACCTTATTTTCTAATCCACCTCACCTATATAACCCATAAAACCATAAAAGTTAAAAACTACCTAAGATCATAAAAATAAGAGACCGTATAAAATCGAAAGTCCATGAACCCTTTATAACCAATAAAAATCATGAATTTCAAGAAATGATAAATCTCATAAAACCTGTAAAAATCATAAATCGCATAAAACCCATAAAATCAATACACCTTATTAAACATACAAACGTTATAAACTCTATGAAACCCGTAAAAATAATAAAGCTTATATACTCCATAATATAAAGTACAAACCTCATAAAATCATAAATATCACAAACCCCATAAAACCATAAAAATTACGAACTCCGTAAAACCATAAAAGTCAAAAACTCAATGAAACCATAAAAATTAAAACTTGCTAAAATATCCAAAATTACAAACCGTATAAAATTCATAAAAATTATAAACACCATTAACCTCATAAAACTGATAAAGATTATAAATCCTTAACTAAAAGAATGATTGTATTCACTAAACTTGAGACGCAAATTAACTCTTCATTTTCTACGGTGTAGTGAATCGAGGAATAAAATGAAGGGGTCAGGAAGAACCGGGAGCGTAAGAGGATGAAGAAAATATATCTAGATGAAGTGTGGGTGATTGGGGAGCTGGAGAGGCGTGGGAATAAAAATTGTTGTGAAATACACGTATAGTATATATCTATATATATGTATATATCTATGTATATATATATATATATTCGAATAGAAAGAAAGAGGGAATAGAAGGATGTTGAAAGGAAGGCAGGAAATGCCGTAAGCATAGAAGGAATAAGGTGAATGGATTAGGTGGGTGGAATGGGGAAAGGGAGGGAAAGGGTATGGTCGTGGTCATGGAGGTGGGTAAAAGCGGAAGAAAGAGAGAGCGTATGGAATTGCATGTACTCTGGCATAGGTATTGATGAAATTAATTGAGTATGAGAAAGGGGGCGCTGTTGTATCGGCATGCACATACGTATGCGCAGTTGTGTTAATGTGCACTTAATTTCGCGAGGTAATTACTACGTATATGCAGGTGTGCGCAATAGTTATATCGTTCACACAAGCTTGGGCAATAGTATCTCCCTGCACTTAGGCATTCGCGGTAGTGATTTTATATACACCGGCATGTGCAGCAGTGACTACATGCATGCAGGCATACGCAATAGTGACTATGTGTACACAGACATGCGCAGTAGTGACTACGTGTACGCAGACATGCACTGTATTTTCTACGACTAAGAGACATGCGAAGTAGTCACTGTATGTATACAGAAGCATGCCCAATTCAGTCCATCTGCACACACGCATGCGCGGTAGTGCCTACGTGCACTTTAGTATGCACAGTTAGTAGTATATAAGTCAAGGTCAGGTTTGTTATATTGTGACGACCAAAAGTACCTCTGCCTGTGGAAGTGACCAAAGTGAGATCCCCAACACTACTATAATCTTAAAATTAATAATTCAACTAGTTGGTACTGTGACTATGTAGTCTGTACAAGTAACCATACAAAAACAGTCCATGGTACCGGTAAATAGTCAGGGTCGCAAGGTCCGAGATACCACTGTCTGTACACCTCCGAAGCTGATTTCGCAGTTACCGCTACAGTGGTTAGTTAAAACTGAATAAAGATAAGTAGTAACTTTTATCATCATCACTGCATCTTTTACCATTACTACTATAATCTTAAACTAAAATTGAATTAGATATAATAAATATAGTGTGTATGAAGGATACATAGGATGGGGGGGGGGGGGGAATATGTTAGGTAAGTAACTACAAAATAAATATTTTTTCACCACACTGCGCGTAAAGTGCTGACTGTACGCCCTCTCAGCAGGCCGTACAGTACCGCATGGACTGCCTAGGGAATAAAGTGACTTGCGCATGCGCGATGCGCCTTTTTCCGCTCTCGACTGCGTCTCGAGCGGTAAAACAGCGCGTCGCGCGTACCCAAGTCACTTTACTTCTAGGCAGAGCATGGGGTACTGTACGGCCTGCTGAGATGCGTACAGTCATTTCTTTACGGGGGTGTGGTGAAAAGTAGTATACGCACCTCTGGAGTACAGTAGGCAAGCATGCACTGTGTGAAATGCCGACCTCGCTTCGCTCGGTCGGCAACGTCACACAGTGCGTACATTGCCCACTTTACTCCCTTGATGCATAATGTACTATAAACCCAAATTTATTCATTCTTATTAAATAATAAAAATTATACATTAGGATAAATGCTAGCATTTAAAAATGATACTAAATTATATAAATATAAATTAATAAACTCGTATACTATAACATAAATATCTTCTATAGTTAAATTTATATTATTTTCTTTTAAAGTTTTATCTATATTATTTACAATACTCTCATCGAAATCTTGCATAGCATAGTGTACATTATTAGCTGTGAAATATGAATATTGTAAATTTTGTTCATCTTCCAACTAATTTTTATCTTAAATGCCAACTTCTTTTAATGCAAAATTAATGTATTTTTCTATCTTAAGTAAATACTTTATTCTATAATCAATTAGCTTAGACAATGCCTTCAATTGGTTAAAAATTACACATTTATAGACCAAAGAAAATTTACGAATACGTTTTGCTAATGATTCGCGAGTTTCTTTTACATAATCTTCCAATAATTCTATCAGAGAAACTAATCATGAAACGGATCTTGTAACCAGGAATAATTATTCGGTGATCAATCAGTTCTTCTTCGTTGAAGGCATGAAAAATTTTTCAATCTGCTTGAACTGCTCTTGAAACTTCTCCCAGACATCAACGGAGAAGGAGAAACCGTAAAAAGCAGAGCCGCTAATGCGTACCACAGGATGGAAATCTTGTAGACCGGAAGAATAATTTTCTAGACAACATGGATGATTTGGTCAAACGAGTTGTTCAACCCATATGTCACGGGTAAAAACTGGTGGCAATTGTAGTTTGGACTAGCCATCTTCTTTCACGGGGATTGATAGACTTTGGTGGTAGTAAAACCAATAGCAGTCAATCGTCTCATGTTCGAGAACGGATAGCATGAATACTCTAGTGGTGGGGAGGACCAATAGCTTCAATCCTCTTATGATGGGGACCAATAAGAATTTTGCTGTGTCGACAAAACGGTAAACGAGGTGTTTGCTTACAAACTTCTAAGTCACTTTTCAAATTTACACTCCAAAGATCGCATTACATTATATCTACAAATTTTTTTGATATTTCATTATTTCTCTTCAAGTTTGAGGTGAAATTTTGCAGGAATCTTCGTAGACCTATTCCAAAAGTTATATAATATAGAAATATGATACAATAATTACTACAAACGTTAGAAAAAGTGTCTTCCAACCGTATTATTTCACCTAATTTTTTTACAATTTCTGTATATACGATTCACGTGATCAGGAATATGGGGTGGTATACTAAATATATCGAAGTACCAACCAATGCCATTTCGTGCCACATATATTGCAATCCAATGCATATCTCGTTTATGGTGCTTCTCTGTATTAAATACAGAAACACATGGTTTTACCCACGTTGTCGTAATTCGATCTGCAGGATAGACGCTCACAGTGTGAAATGTCATCTCTTAAAGTATTCATAGAATTTCCTGAGGGTTCATCGCAAAGATAAAATGTCGGACTGAATGGAAATTCGTGTACTGCATCAACTTCACTTCCACGTATATTTATCCATGATTTTAATTTGAAGGCGTTGTTAAGGGCGCAGCTGTATTGTAAATAGCAGGGTTTAACAGAGTACTGCATACAATATTTCTTACACAAAGACAGTATCGTATTGTCATATCACGGTGTAGATTTGTTTTATCGCTCAGAATTTCAAATGGGAATTATTAGTGGAATTTCAATGGGGTAGACGGAGCGGGTATTAATTAAGCAGTAGTTCGGGTA
Source organism: Gastracanthus pulcherrimus (assembly GCA_949152435.1). Classification (NCBI taxonomy): domain Eukaryota; kingdom Metazoa; phylum Arthropoda; class Insecta; order Hymenoptera; family Pteromalidae; genus Gastracanthus; species Gastracanthus pulcherrimus. The sequence goes on along the minus strand of OX424573.1, from coordinate 61,832,935 downwards.
CGCGTGGTGGTTTGATCATTGAAGCAACGCGCGCGCGGGCTGGCGTATCCATCTTGGAGTGCGACCGTCGAAATTGTATAGAGAAATTATGTATAACTGGCGACCCTTTATTATGAAAGTTAATAAATAAAGCATAGGTATTTGAATTATAAACCACAGTGTCCCGATTTATTAGTAGAAATTATCATCCTGGTTTTCATTAGCGAAACCTCCTCGGGGATAAGGGAGCACATGCTAGCGAGCCGTGCTTTACCTGGAGCTCTTCATTAATTATTACAAAATTTCGGTAAAGTAAAGAGCAAAACCCTTGGGGTTTATTAAATAAATAATTAACGCGAAAGAATAACAAAATCTATGTTATAAACTATTTGTGTGTTGCATGGTGATAGCGTATGCTAATGGTGTAGGTAGAGCATAATAAAGATGTTTAAAGTCTTTTCCATCTGACTTATTCTCAACAAAGGTTTTTTTTAATCCTTCTTCTGCGTTTTATAGCATTTTTAACATGTCGAGAAAATTTATCGAATGCAATTTTACCGACCATGCAGAAAATGGTCATAAAAACGACAGTCTTCTAATTAGCGTCTGACGTTTCAAATAACATTCTATAAGAAACACGTTTAGCCAAAACCCGATCGACTTTGGCATGATTTTTATTTTTCTCGGAATATGCAACATCATGCTCGAGACAAGCTCTGTCTAGTAAATTTTTACCACCATCATCACGCTCCAATCGCTCTCGAAGGTGTGTACCTGGACCCAGAAACTGATAGACCGCTACACGCATTTCGAAAGGAACGAGACTAATTAATGTGTCTCAAATACTACCAGATGGCATTGCATCTACTTCTTGAACAATTATATCGTCTTTCATTGTCGTAATAAATGCAATTTTGGAGATCTTATTTGTCCTTTTTGGGGTGATACTTGGAATGCTACCGAACTTTTCATACTCTCTCTTTAACCTACTCTTTTTCTTTTCTTTAAACCTCGCTTATACTTCAAAAAAGTTGTATTTGCATTGGCAGCGTTTTCTTCTTCATTTACCACCTCATCAACATCGTCATTATCCTCTTCGGTGCTGAAATCAGTAGCGGTCGTCGACTCCACAACAGATTTCGAAGATGCTTGTTACTAATATATTCCTGAGGCACAAAAGCTTCTCGAAGCATGCAAACAAACTGGTCGTGTCCACTTGGTGGCGAACTTTTTCTAGATTTAACAGTCTCATTAGCTAAATCCACGATGTTCACACGATGAATAGGAGCGCGATCTACCAACAATATACCGCATTCATCCCGTGTATTATTACCAGCATCTCGCAAACGCTGATTTAAACTCTTAGCATTTTGCCGAAATTTTTTAGGTACTCCGTTCAGAATTTGTTCATATGCTTCATCAACATTATTTTCCACTTTCTTTTCTTCTTTACACAATATCGGTAATTGCGGTGTTCAATAACTCATTGGCTTGTCTATATCCTCAGATTTTTACTGCAAGAAACGTTACAATACTTGTTGGTACATTAAGCATATTTCACGTTCATCTATTTCTCTTGAATTTAAAATTTCGCTCATTTCCTGGTCGACAAATTTAATTTTTTATTTATATATGTACATATAACATGCGCGCGCGTGTGTGTGTGTGTATGTGTATGTGTGTGTATATATGTGTACACGTATTTTCAAACCCTATGTACGTTATCTATTTTTGTAAAATTGCACATTCTCGTAACAGGATATGCCACTTTGGTTTCTTTATCTATTATTTTATTAGTATCACGTTTTTAATTTTTATGATATGCTTCAACCGAGTATGTATGTGTGCACGTGTCTTCAAATTCTACATACGTTCTTTATTTTAGTAATATTGAAAAGATGGTATCCAATAAACGGATGTGATAAAAAAAATGTTTCATATTTTTCTTATCGGTGTTAAGTTCATTGTAGCTATGTAATGTAAATTCAAAATTCAGCTTTTTTAAAATTGAGTGGTGGTGGAAATGGTAGGTGGTGATAGAAAAAACTGTATTTTGTGATAAGTCTGCAACTATCAATAACAGAGAAAAGATCTCTATCTATTCATCTAAAATGGAAAATATTGTTGTCGTTGTAAAGGTGAAGCCAGCTTCACCGACACTATCTGAGTGTTCGTACGGTGTTCGTAATTTTAACATGGTAATGATGGAGCCGATTTCACCTCCACCATGTGAGTCTTCGTGCGAGAATTTGAATGCGGAATCGGGGTTGCCATTGTCACCACCACTGCTACCGCGTGTTTATCCTGGTGAAGTGTTTCTGGTAGAAATTGTATATCGAGAAGAACCAGCGTTACCACTGCCGCCGTATCCCGAAACCCCGTCCGAGTCAATTGATTATAATTATGAAATTGCACCGCTCCACTAATTGACTATGTGCTGGACGGGGTGCCACCGCTCTTTCCTGATATCGAAGAAGCTGCAGCTTTACAAGATTTATTAGCTGGCATCGCCGATTGTGCGGATCATAACTTGATGGGTGAGGGGGAGAGGTTGTGATTCCAGGAGTAGTAGAAGATGTAAACGACATCGTGAAGGAACAGCAAGACGTGGAGATGGCGGAGTGGGGGGACGGAGAGTCGATGGAGGGTGACTCGGGTATCGGCAACGACGCCGAGACAATTGAAAATATGCGGACAGAAAGGGAGGCACAATTCCATCAGATATTAGGGTTGAAAAAAAATTTTGGAAACTACACATAGAATTAATCGAATTCATGCGCAAACGCGATTTATACGTAACGGAGGAAAAATTGCAAAGATTGAAGACGTTGCGGCTGTGGTATCAGCGCGAAGTACCACTAAATCAGCGACGTCGCCCGCGTGTCGCCCCCTTTATATATTATCCTCGACGGAATAGACACTTCTGCTACGGGCGTGTAAAGCTGTTTTACCTATAACGTGTGCGGTGGTGGGCCCGATGTCATAACCCTTAGCTGCCACACTGGGGTCGTTCGCGGCAAGGCCTCAAACGTAGAACAAGTCATTTTTCGAAGTTTTTTGCAAATTATATTTTTTTAACATATTAAATTGAAAAAATTTTGCAAGCCACATATAGTATCTTATACAATAGTAAAAGACCAAATATAATTTTTTTCATTGCAAAAAACCAATTAGTTTACTCAAAATAGATGAATATGTGGCTGGGGTCAAAAACGTCCTTGTGTGGTAGCTACGGCTGGCGCCAGAAGTGTGGCAGCTAAGGGTTAATGTGGATTTTGGCTCTGCCCGGATTGCAATGAGCAAGCGGAGCATTGCCAAAATGAAAACAATGTACTATAATACTTAGACTAAATACAGTGTACATCCTATCTAGAAAAACGCTCGCGCCATTGCGTTAGACAGTTATTCGACGTTTGATTGGTTGTTAAAAGCGCGAGTGTATTTAAAAATTTAATTTTCAATTTTTATAATCTGATAAATAAAGTTTTGCTCGTGAAGGAAAAGTAGGTCTAGGTGATGTCCTCTGCAGCTTTTAATGTCTACGTGCATATTGTACTTGAGTACAGTGCCTAGGTCACCCGGAGTTCTTAAAGATGAGGTTCAGGTGACGCGTACCAAGAAACAATGATGCGCACCACGGAAAGTCAAGTCTAGCTTGTACACTTCCAGGCTTTTGATGTGTATGTAGACATTCTCTTCGCATACAACGTGTATACCACCCGGGGCTCACGGAGAAGAGGTCCAGGTGTTATGCACTCAACTATCAAAAATCGAGTTATTACGAAGCTGTTGATGTCTACGTGCATGTTGTACTCGAGTACAGTGCCTAAGTACACGGAGCTGTCGGCGATGAGGTCCAGATATCACGGATGAGAGTGAATTATGTGCGCCAAGGAAAATCAAGTCTAGCTTATGCGCTTTAAGGCCTTTGATGTCTACGTACATTCTTTTCGAATACGGCGTGTATACCACCCGGGACACTCGGAGAAGGGGTCCATGTGTTACGCACTACTAAAAATACGGAAATGAGGTCCAAGGTGGCTTCCGGAATGTCAATTTATGGATATCTATTCTGGTAGCACCTAATATTTCCGAGTACAGAATTGATTAAACCGGACAACGGATATACGTTAATTTTCAAAAATTTTATTATGAAATATTTTTACAATATCTTTAATGTTTACTTTTTGATTATATTTAAAACATTGAGAGAAATTTAGCATCGAATAAGATACATTTTTAATCAGAACAATCTACATATCGATTTATTTCCCGTGTTATATACAGATCGTTTATTAATTTTAAATGTTACTCTGAGATAAAATTGAGGAAGAGGAATAGAAAAAATCGCCGTTCTTAAATCCAAATATATTATAAACCATTGATAAATAAATAAAATACGTTATCATGAATATTGTGAATGCTTATTATGAAACTAAAGTTAGATTTTTGAAATTCAAAGTATTGTACCCGATATAGCGGACAGCTAATTGAAAATTTTATTCACATTTTTGTTATTCTAATTATTAAACCCATTTCTTTTTACCGTTTTATTTTGAAAATATGTTACACCAAATAAAGCAAAAAAATAAATAATAGACAAACGGCTGTAGTATAAATACTATAACCGTACGGAATGTTTAAAAAAGTCTTTTAAATTAATCAATCAATTTATAGCATAGGATAAAGAAATGTATCGAAAATTATTCTACAACACATACGATTCTAAAATTAAATTGTAAAAACGAATTTTAAGTATAGTATTCACTAGAATTAAACACAAACATATAACGTAAAATCGTATAATAAATATAGGAGCGCGCGGAAGCGCGCATAACTGTTTCTAGTGGTGTAAATAGTATATTGTATATAAGCTGAAATGTAAGAGCAGCCTCGATAATATGTTAAATTAATTGTGAGATTTTAAAATATTTAAATTTTTTTTTAATTTTAAAATAAATAGTATTGTATCTTAGACAGTTTTTTGTTTTTAATAGTGGAAGGTGTCACGATATATAAAATTATTTTGTCAAAGGTACTTTGGATCGCCGAAATAAACAAGCCTAACCTTGACTTATCAGTGGGATCATAGACTAGAGTCACTGGGGGGTCATGGTCAGATTTGTTGTGACGGTCGAAAGTGCCTTACATACTACTACAGTAGTTAATTATCAAAAGTAATTTATGTAAAAAAGTGTTATTACACTTTTTTGTTACAATCACTTATAGAATATGACTTTTTCGAATCCAATCCTAAAGTAAAAGAATGATTGTAATCATTAAACTTAAGACGCAAATTAATTCTTCATTTTATACGATGAAGTGAACCAAGGAATGAAATGAAGGGGTCAGGAAGAACCGGTGATTGGGAAGGTGCAAAGGCATGAAAATAAAAAATATTGTGAAATGCACGTATGGTATTAATATATATTTGAATAGAACGAAAGAGAAAATAGAAGGATTTTGAAAGGAAGACAGTAAATGCCGTAAGAACAGAAGGGATAGAGCGAATGGATGAGATGGGAGGAATGAGGAGATGGAGGAGAAGAGAGTAGTGGTGGTCATGAAGGGGGTAAAAGTGGAAGAAAGAGAGAGCGTATGGAGTTAATGTACACTTAAGTGCGTGCAGTAATTACTACGTACATACAGATATGCGCAATAGTGATATCGTTCATACAAGCTTGGGCAATAGTATCTCCCTGCACTTAGGCATTCGCGGTAGTGATTTCATACACACCAGCATGTGCAGCAGTGACTACATGCATGTAGACATACACAATAGTGACTTCGTTCACGCAGGCATGAGCAGTAGTGACTTCGTGTACAGACATTAACTGTAGTTTCTACGACTAAGAAATATACGAAGTAGTCACTACATGCATACAGAAGTATGCGCATTTCAGTTTACGTGCACACATGCATGCGCGTTAGCGCCTACGTTCACTTTAGTATGTACAGTAATGACTTTGTACACGAAAGCATGCATAGTTGTTAATTATGAAAAGTAATGTATGTAAAATAGTGTTATTACATTTTTTTTGGTTGCAATCACTTTCGAATTTGAAATAGACAATTTTGATTAGTCCGAAGTAATTAAACCTATCATCATTAAGTAATAGAATGATTGTAATCGTTATAATCATAACGCAGAATTAACTCTTAATTTTCTACGATGTAGTGCATTGCGGAATGAAGTAAACGGATCAGGAAGAACCGAGAGGGTATGCGAATGAAGAAAATATAATTGAATGGAGTGTAATGCATATACACAGCTGTGCGCGGTAGTAACTCCGTGCATCAGTAGTAACTTCGTGCACGGCATCATGCGCTATAGTGACTTCGTGCGCACAGACATGCATAGTAGTAACATTGTACACACGGGCATGCGCAGTAGTGACTTCGTGCACGTAGGAATGTGCAATATTTTCATGCACACAGGCATTCGTAGTAATGACCACGTCCTGAAACTAAATTAATTGTTCTAATATAAAAATTTTTGTTCTAATAAATTAATTTTAAATTGCTATATCTCTTTTTAATTCGAATCTAACAAAATGTGTTCTGATGTATCACTGATGTATTATAAATGATAATTTTTTATTAGAAGTACACATTTAGTTTAAATTACATTTCCCACGTCTCCTTACATTAGAGACACAGCTGTAGATGCGTTGGGTATATAATTATTAAAATTTTCTTTTTTAAAGAGGATGCCTTCTGTTCTTATTTATGAGATTTCACTCTACTTAAAAGTGAAAGATTTCCACTCTATTTTTAGAGCTATTTATTTCACTCATTCTTCGAGTGGAATTTCACTCCGAATGAGTGAAATTACACTCGAATGGGTTTTGCATGTAATTAGGTCGTTCACACTTATCATTTTTACCCAGATTTATAAGAGATAAAACATAAAAAATACTGATATACATTACTTCATTAAACTTCAAATACTTTTTCAATCAATATTTCAAAATATCAAAGGAAAAGTTATAAAAAAATAGAAATATTACCATTTATAAGTAATTGTATACTTTTTCAAATGAAAAATACTCTTTTAGTGGGTAAGATGCTTGCCTACCGATAGAAAACGCTCAAGCAGTCGAGGTTCAATTCAAGGCGAAATTGTGCTTTGATGCAGGACGGACCCACATAGTCTCCTCAAAAGTATATAAAATACAAAATGTAAAATACAAAAACACATATGCATTGTGACATATCGGAGTTACAAAAAAGAGCCCGACACACGGCCAATAAATACACAGAAAGAAGGAATTAAACAGTCATATTATTTCTAAAATACAAAAATAATTTAATTTATCGATTTCAGATTATCGCAAAATAAAGAAATTATTGTAATACAAAAGTTACCTTTCTTGAAATTTTTAGGAGGAATAATGATGTTTTACTCAAATTATTTTACGCCAAAAAAACTATCGTTTTTCAAAATTATTTTGTTTCTTAAAAAAGGAAATGGATAAAGGCTTAAAATTTTTACAAAATATATTCCTAATCACGTCAAAATTTTTCAGAAGTTTTCCATGTTATATTTCCCAGATATCACCGTTCGAACAAAATACGACGCTTTCGCATATAATAAAAAAAGAAAGTAAATTATTTAAAATTTCGGATCGGAAAAGATAGGTAGTTTTATGCTCTTTTAATTTCGATAGAAAATGAATCTATGATATTATTTCAGCCGTAAAAACCAAAAAGTATCGAAAAACAACAATAATTTTTTTACAGCCCCCTTCCTTTAAAAAAAAATCATTGAGCTCTGAAACGTTACTTTGACCGTGAATGTTCAGCGTAATCTTCATACACACACACATACATACAGAATTTTTCTAAAAATAGTATATTTTAATTCCTAATGTCCCAAAACATGTTTCTAACATGTTTGAGCATAACTCTTTATCAACATCACAAAGCTTTGTCTATGAGGAAGCAAAAAATTTTCCATTATGGGTTTTGTAATTATTTTTGTAAATAACCAATTTAGCTAATTTGCTAAAAATATGGTGCAAGGTGGTATACCAATGGTTTCTGCATTGTATTGCAAACAAATTAAGTGTTACGTGGTACACTATTTGATATATTTGACAACTAATTATGTACGACTGTTGTTAATAAATTTGTTATTGTCAGGCTATAGAAAGAATCCAGTAAACATGTTGATTGTTTTTAAAAGTAGCAATGAGCATGTAATTTGCGCGTATTATTCACTGCAATACAACGTAATTTTTAATCTCGCTCTTGAAATAAAAGAAATTTTTTAATTTTATATTCATTTAAAAATGTTATTATATTTTTATAATTATACAATTCCATTATAATAATATAAAAAATGATTGTAGATCTACAATATATTATTATAGCACTTTAATAATTTTAAAATTTAGATTAAAAAAAGCAAATTTTCTTTACAATAATTATATAACAAATATAGAGTTTATAAAAAAAAATTATATTGCTCTTGATTTAATATTTACTTTGCATGTTTAAAAATGGGTTTACAACCTCGATATATTTTAGTTCGTAGCACATTCTCGTCTATTCCGGAAATAGGAGAGTAAATACAGTTTCAATGCTAATATTTTGTTTACAGCTTAGTATTTAGGTTTTTAGCTGCACTTTACGATAGTGTTAAAAGTTATCACCGAAACTTTCGAGTGCAGCAGAATTGCGTACGACGATTTCAGCAGACACATATGTGCTACCGACGTGTCCCTGTTGAAAAGATTTACGTGGATTTTCAGATCGATGCACTTAACGTGTATAAGTATTTGACAAACGCTACAATTAAAATAATTAAAAAGAACGGTAGAAGTTGTAAAATAATGCGCCGAATATTTCGGCATGTAAACCAACGTTTATTCATAAAAGAAGATAGGAATACTTCAAGAACGAGATACACACCTCGTAGCGGAAATCCTCGGAACACCAAGAATGGTAACAAAAAAATAAGAGCTCCAAAGAGTTTTATCTCCCACACGGCTTGTTCGCGGTCTCTTATAGTCCTGCTGCACGCGTCTGCCATAATTGTCGTGCAGCAGAAACCTATTCGAATTGTCAAGCAGACCGCACGTCGGCTGCTGCAATTTTTATGAATGCGTGCACGATTGCAGCAGAATTGCCGCGAAATTGCGATGCTTTTGTTACCAGGGTTATAAAAGCATGCAAAGATGTAACAACACTTGCACTGTCAAGGGGAAATTTCGAATAGACTCTCCCCTAACCCTAAAAGTTAATAACGCCATAAAACCATAAACCCCATAAACCTCATAAAAGTCATTAAAATTGTAAACCGGATTAACCCACAAAAATCATAAACCTCACAAACGTCATAAAACTAATTAATTTATAAAATCCGCAAACTGCATAAAACCCATAAAAATTATAAATACTGTCAAACCCATAAACGTCATAAACCCTAAAAACCACATAACAAACATATAAATTATAAATCCCTCCAAATAAACATGAAAATCATAAACCCCATAAAATCTATAAAAATTGTAAGCTCCGTATAATCCATAATAATTATAAGTCCCTTTAAACTCATAAAAATTAGAAACCCCATTTAACCTATAAAATCTATAAACCCCATAAAACTCAAGTTTGTTAAGTTTTTTAAGACCCAGTTTGCACATTTATGATGTTGTGTATTGTATATCATAACAACGATCACTATTATATTGATAAGTAGAGCAATGGGTCTCGATCTTCCAACACTTACAACCTCCGACTTCGACTCCTCTAACTCTCATGAGGAGGTCCGCTGACCACCGCCGGGACAATCGGAGAAACTTGATCTTCTTTATTTTATTTTATTCTACATTAATCATGCAGGAGGTCAGGTTATACTTAATAATTTTTGTAATATGAGATTAATTTGATATTTCTTTACTAAAGATTTTATCTAGATCATATAAGTAATAGCCATTTGATGCGTTGGCTAATTATAAACAATTAATCTTAACGCGATATAAAACCCTCAACAATTGTACGTAATACTAACTCGCAAAATTATCTACTAAATTTACTGGAACCCACAATTTAATTCACCAGCATAACTTCCCATCCGCAGTGAGAATCTATAAATTTGCTCGTGGCTGAGGCCTCAAGATGACCTCTCTTGATCCTTTATGTATGCTCCTCGAGCCGAATGCTAGCTGAAAATAAAAGAACAGGCCGACTATCTCTGGAACCCTAACCTGGAATTAACAACAATAATTCGCGAAAAGACCCTAAACGATTGTTCGGGACGCGGTAAGCCCCTGTATGCCCCTCACCCTCCATGCAGAGAAAGCATTGCTCCCCGCCTCCCCGTGCCAGTTATCGACTTAAGGAGAGCGCGCGGGGGCGCGGGTGCGTATGCTTTCTCCCACCTTTTGACCCGCGAGGACCGCTCAGAACAAAAACGATTGACGCGGGCTACTCGGCCTCTGTTCCCAGTTGATTACGCCAGCACGCTGGTCGCGACTTTACAGCATTACGCGACTGCGTGTTACAAACCGACCAGTTACACACACACACACACATACACATCCTCACGAAGTTACAGCGAAAGTGGAAGAAAGATTTTAATGTAAGAAGAGACGGAGGAATAAAAGCTCAAATTGTTATTGATAACCACGTCTACAATAAGTTATTTAGTTTCCTATTCTCAGTTACCCTTCCCACGTGGCCACGCTTAAATATCGCACGTTCTAAGTGCACGGCGAATCGAATATCGCTACAACCATGATTATTAATAATTCGGGCTCGCTCTCGTGTTAAATAAAAGCGATTCGGTCGCAACATTTTGATGCCGAAACCCGGGAAATATGCGCCGCCACGTGTGAGGTGAAAAGTGATTAAACAATATTTCTAAAACAATTCGGAAATTCAAATAAAGTTAGTGCGCGCTCTCTTCGGACACGAATCGCAAACAAACTCTCGATTGTTTTCGCGAGTGATTGAGCGTGGCAAAGTACATGTGTATGTAAGCTGTGCGTGCTGTGCACAGAGGAAAAAAAGGGAGGTTTTGCTCCAGTAACCTGCCCAAAATCCAGGCGGGTGTAGCAAAATCTGCTGAAAAAAAAGGGAATTTGAATTCAAAAATTCAAAGTCCGCATCGAACGAAGCGTGACGTCACAAGGTCACGGTCAGGGTCAGGCACGGAACTCGCGCCAGCGACCACGAGGCTGCACGCCGCTCCACCACGGCTCTCGCCCGTTGCTTTTATGTGAAGACTTTTACCAGGAGCCTCGTCGTCGTTGGATGCAGACTACGCTATACGTCTAAGTATCAATTCAATTGAGCCTTTTAGTTTTGCTTTAGCTATCGCCTTATTAGCTTACATATACTGTCGCTATCGCTGTACTAGCTTATAGATCCTTTAGCTGCATATCCTCACGCTATATATATATATATATATATATATATATATATATATATATATATATATATATATATATATATATATATATATATATATATATATACCATTGCCTTACTTTGCTGCATTGTACTAGCCTATAATCTATAATCATGTCTATAAATCAAGATATTAAGCCCCAGCTATACCGTGATCAGCTCACGACTCGAGAGCGAATCGATAAATTTATTACTAACTGTGATAAGACAGGGGACAAAAATTTATCCTTCGAAGTGCTGCGTAACAAGCTAATCTTGCTAGAGCAGTACTGGAAAGAATTTAAGGATCAGCATAGGACATTAATCAACGATGAGACTCTCCAGGACGATCCTTACTTTGTGGATGACCATTTCTCTGGCGTAGAAAATCAATATATATTAGCTAAGCACATGTAACTACTCGTCTATCTCTTGCTATAGGTCAGGTCCAGAACGTTATAGGTAACGTTGCTCCAGCTGACCCTGCGCCACCAACTATAGTGTACAAGACTACTGCCTCATCGCTGCCTAAGCTCACTCTACTTAAGTTCAGTGGGGCGCAAGAAGGGTGGGACTCGTTTAAGAACATTTGATGTCCTGCCTTGAAGGCGAGGCTGCTCGTCGGCTGTGTAATTTCCAGATCATTGGTGCCAATTTCAAGATAGCATGGGAAGCTCTGTGTCGCATGTATGACAATAAAAGACTCCGTCTAGCAGTTCAAATGAACAAACTCTTGAGTATGTCGTCGATCACACAAAGGTCAGTAGCTGAAATTCGAGCCATGACCTCCCTTGGTCGGCCAGTAGAATTTTGGGATGATTGGTTTGTCCAGCTAATAGTCTTTAAGCTGGACAAGCAGACCATAGAGGATTGGGAAAAATCCCTGGAGGGCGAGGACGCGTATCCCACTTACGATCAACTCTTAACAGTTTTAGAAAATCGTATCAAGGCTCTTGACGCTGCCCGTTGCAATGATTTTGATGCTCAGAACGCGTCAAGACCAAACAACAAAGCAATGGTGCAACAATGCCTTCAAATAAAACTAATAAATATTTTGCAGCACATCACGCATCTACTTCAGGTTCAAAGTCAAGCGTTCGAGCAAGGCCTGGCTGTATCCTCTGCAAGGGAGAACATTTTGTTGGCTACTGCCCAACTTTTCTAAAGGCAGCCTTAGACAAGAGGAGGAAGATCGTGGACGAGTTGAGACTGTGCGCCAACTGCCTGCGCCTTCGACACACATCTGCGACTTGTCCCTCCAGATACAAATGTAAGCAGTGCAACCAGGATCACCACACAACAGTACACAGCGAAGCGTCTACCGGTGCTGCTCAGTCGGATAGATTACGAGCAGAGTTCCTGCCAAATGGACCGAAGCCACAGCTGTCCACCATGCCCTCTTCTCATGTGAACGCATGCCACACTGTAGTGGGAAGCAACACACTGCTAACCACAGCTCTGGTGCTCCTGGAGTCTCCGTCTGGTGAAGTGATTGAAGTTCGGGCCCTTATAGACCCTGCCTCCGAAGTATCATTTGTAACGGAGAGGGTTGTGCAAGCAATCAGGTTAAGAAAGTCCCCCCTCCAGATAGACATTTATGGAGTGGGAGGGAATTCGACTGTCACTACTACTTCCACTGTTATATTTAACCTAAAATCCAGGGTTGACTCTAACATCAATCTGACTTTTTCAGCTGCCGTTTTGACCAAACTCACATCTCTTCAGCCGAAGCATCTCATCCGTTACGAGCACTGGCTTCACTTGCATGGCCTTACGCTGGCAGATCCACAGTTCCACAGGCCTGGACCCATCGACTGTTTGCTGGGAGCTGAATTGTATGCTGACATCATACTCGAGGGACTTCGCAAAGGTGGCCCAGGTAATCCCATCGCTCAGCATTCCAGACTGGGCTGGATTATCACTGGTCCCACTGGGAACAGCTTCTATGCCACGCCAGCTGCCACCAAGGGAGTCTATGCTACGACATGCTCTGTCGCTAAGCAGCTACAGCGATTTTGGGAGATAGAAGAAGTGTCCGCACCGCTCCAGCTACCTCTGTCAGAAGCAGAGTGTGAAAAGTTGTTCACACAAGAACACTTTCGCGACGAATCATAACGAAGGATAAGCCGATCATCTCTGAATCCAGGGCTGCTGCTGTTAAACGCTTAATTCAGGTCGAGCGTCGTCTGCAAAAGGACAATCGGCTGTGGGCCGCCTACGTCGCATTTATGGAGGAGTACGAACGCCTGGGCCACATGAGGAAGATGCCTGTTGAACTCTCGACGTCGGCGCCCGTCTGCTATGTGCCTCATCATGCCGTAGTACGGCCAGAAAGTCAAAAGCTGCGTGTCGTTTTCGATGCCTCTCACTCTGCAGGCAACAACCAGCGACCCCTCAACGACTTTCTGCATACAGGACCGAAACTGCAGGCGCTGATTGAGACCATTCTAACGCGCTGGCAGGCGCACCTCTTCGTATTCACGGCAGACATCGTGAAGATGTTCCGGCAAATCGGTATGGATCCAGACGACACTATGCAGCTGCGCATCGTATGGCGAGTCTCGCCAGAACGGAAAATAGAAGATTTCAAGTTACTCACTGTAACTTATGGAACTGCCTGCGCCCCGTATCTAGCTCTACGTGTTCTACAGCAGCTAGCCAACGACGAAGTCTCACGCTTCCCTCTTGGAGCGGCCATTCTGCGTGAAAATATGTACACCGATGATGCGCTGGCCGGCGCTGACACGCTCGAGGAAGCTATGCAGGCACGCGATCAGCTGATTCAAATCTTGGCCAGTGCGGGTATGGAGCTGGACAGGTGGTCAGCAACCGACTACAGACTACTTCCTAGTAGTCACTCAGCACACCAAGTTGATCGCTCCTTCGACTAAGAAGATTCTATCAGCACACTAGGAATACGGTGGTCACCGCACTCGGACTGTTTCGGGTATAAGGTCAAACTGCAGCCAACCAGAGCAGCTGCCACCAAGCGACTCATCCTGTCAGAAGTTGCTCGTCTCTACGATCCACTGGGATTAATCGCTCCAGTCTCCATCAAGGCAAAAATGCTTCTGCAACATTTGTGGCTCACTGGAAAGGACTGGGACGTCGCTGTCAGTCCAGAAACGCAGGTAATCTGGAATGAGTTTCGTAGGCAGTTACCGATGCTGGACCAACTAAAATACCGAGATGGTTGCATACCACGCAGGCATCTGTCAGTGAACTGCAAGGCTTCTCCGATGAGTCTGAGAAAGCGTACGCTTCAGCAGTCTACCTGGTCACCGCGGACCCCGTGTACGGCCGCCAATCTACACTGCTCGTGGCCAAAAGCAAGGTCGCGCCAATAAAGACGGTAAGCATCCCTCGGCTCGAACTTTGCGGTGCTCTCCTGCTTAGCCTCCTCATCGTCCAAGTCTTGGAGGATCTGGCCGATCCTGCACTACCTGTCTTCTGCTGGTCCGACTCGCAGGTGGTTCTAGCCTGGCTGCGAGGAATCCCAACTGAGTGGCAAACGATCGTCGCTAACAGAGTGAGTGAAGTCCTCACTTTAATTCTCAGAGCAATATGGGGTTATGTTCGCTCTCAATGCAGCCCCGCTGGCCTTGCCACGAGAGGATTACTGCCAGATCAGCTAATTTTAAATGATCTGTGGTGGAAAGGACCCGAGTGGTTACTCAGCCCGATTGACGCGCCAGCTCAAGACTTTACCACTGTGTTGGAAAAGAAAAGCCGAGCCACGGTCATGCACGCTACACACGAAGAATCGATCGAGTCGATTATCTCTCGATTCTCCTCCTTTAAGCGCCTAGTGCGCAGCTTTGCTTATATTTACAGGTGGAAGTCAAAGTGTGCTCACGCCTCTTCAAGACAGTTCGCCAAAGAGCTAAGCGTGGAGAAAATCGACAACGCTCGCACGCTTGTCATCAGGAAAGCTCAAGCTGAACACTTTCAACAAGACGTGGGGCAGATCCATGCAGGGAAATCGCTGGGCAAGGGCAGTCCGCTCCGCTTCTTGCTTCCCTTCGAATCGCCGAGGGATGCTTCGGGTGGGCGGACGACTACAGCACTCTGGCTTACCCTTCTAGTAGAAACATCCGGCCATCATTCCAGCGAAGAGCCATCTCGCAGAGCTGATCGTCAGAGATGCACACATGGCTACGATGCACGGTGGTCCGCAGCTGATGCAGAGTCATATACAGCGGACGTACTGGATAACTACCGCTCGTATAAAAACTCGCACGCTCGCTCGACGGTGCGTCCGTTGCTTGTGTTTCCAAGGACGTACTCATGAACAGCAAATGGCCCCATTGCCTGCGGTGTGAGTTACACCCTCGCGACCATTCCACCTCACTGGACTGGACTACGTAGGCCCGTTCGCGGTACGAACTTCAGGTGGACGAGGACAAAAGGCGTCCATTTAGAGGTTGTATCAGATTACTCAACTAAAACATTCTTGATGGCCTTAGAGCGCTACACCTCTCGTAGAGGGCTTTGTCACACCATTTATAGTGACAATGGCACAACCTTCAAGGGAGCTGATACAGGTCGCCGGTGCCATAGCCTCCGACGGCGTTAAGTGAACCTTCATCCCGCCACGAGCTCCGCACTTTGGAGGACTCTGGGAGGCGGCGGTGAAATCCTTTAAACATCACCTTCGACGTGTTGCCGGAGATGCTAAACTGACGTTTGAGGAGTTCACCACGGTGACGTCACGCATCAAAGCCTGTCTAAACTCAAGGCCATTTTCACCACTGAGCAGTGATTCCACGGACATCACCGCCCTGACGCCAGGCCACTTCCTGATCGGCGCTGCCCTGAAGGCACCTGCTGAGCTCTCCTGTCCGATTCGTTTGTTACAGGTACCTCTCGTTGGCAATTGGTCAAAGCCAGAAGGGACCACTTTTGGTATCGATGGCGCGAGGAGGTGCTGCACTCCCTTCAGCAACGCACCAAGTGGCTCCAGGCAAGGGGCGTCCCATGCGAGGGCGATCTCGTGCTTTTGACTGACGACCAGCAGCCGCCACTCCAATGGCCACTAGCGAGGGTAGAGAAGCTTCATCTAGGCCCAGACGGGCTCACTCGGGTATTAACCCTTCTGACGCAGACTTCAACATTTCGACGGCCACTGACCAGGGTCATTCATCTACCAGTCAATGACGAGGCAACGTCTCACCTGGTCAGCGTCCGCGAGCAGGGAGCTCCTCGCCTCCAATCAGCTGCACCTACGGTGGACAGCGCACCCGCCATAGCTGACAGCCCCTCTGCCACGATGGACGGCGTGCATACTCTATCAACGCTCTAGCACAAGTAGACGACACTTGAGGCGTGAAGAGCTCACGAAGATGAAATAATCATAAGATACACTCAACATACTTATATCCGCGTTATCTTAATTTCACGGTTCCAAACTGCTATTCACGTGTTATTGTTAAAAAAAAAAATCTTACTTTTACATGTTGTCTTTACGTCTTAGAAAACATTACACCGCAATTGCTTGTCGGTTATTATTTCGTTGCACTTGCAACGAGGTGGGCAGTATGTTCGGGACGCGGTAAGCCCCTGCATGCCCCTCATCCTCTATACAGAGAAAGCATTGATCCCCGCCTCCCCGTGCCAGCTATCGACTTAAGGAGAGCGCGCGGGGGCGCGGGTGCGTATGCTTTCTCCCACCTTTTGACCCGCGAGGACCGCTCAGAACAAAAGCGATTGACGCGGGCTACTCGGCCTCTGTTCCGGCCTTGACTCCCAGTTGATTACACCAGCACGCTCGTCGCCACTTTACAGCATTACGCGACCGCGTGTTAGAAACCGACCAGTTACACACACACACAGACACATACACATCCTCACGAAGTTACAGCGAAAGTGAAAGAAAGATTTTAATGTAAGAAAAGACGGAGCAATAAAAGCTCAAATTGTTATTGTTAACCCAGTCTATAATAAGTTATTTAGTCTCCTATTCTCAGTTACCCTTCTCACGTGGCCGCGCTTAAATATCGCACGTTCTAAGTGCGCAGCGAATCGAATATCGCTACAACCATGATTATTAATAATTCGGGCTCGCTCTCGTGTTAAATAAAAGCGATTCAGTCGCAACAACGATCAACACACTTAGTCAATAGTTTCCTACCATAATCACGAAAGTTATATTTGAATACAGCAACAATCTCTAGCTGAAAATAAATTAATTATAGAGAAACCTCAGAAAATGATTTCGAAGTACATAACTAATTCCTCGTAGAATACTTAAAATGTCGGGCGCATTGTGGGTAAAGACTCGCTGATGATAATTAATCGACTGACGTTGAACATATATATATATATATATATATATATATATCTCCACTTGAACAATTCCAAAACCACATTCGCCAAACTCCACGATCAATGCTGCTAAGAAAAACGCGTCTAACTCGTCGGGAGGACATAACGTCCCCTGCGCTTCAGCTCCTTGTATTTTCCTAACTCGATTTTCTATCTTCTTCTCACCCATCTATTGCTATATGCCTAAACATCGGAAACTACTGGGCGAAAAGGAACGCTTTTTATAAATTGTGGTACCGCGAGGAGTCTGATCTCATTCCAATATTGATTTTTGCCCATCTGTTTATACAACATTAATAAAAAAAAATCCTTTTTTTATTTTCTGAATATTGATAAATTTTACCCATTTTTGCCCATTAGCAGTTAAAATTTACACTATTTTTTCTAACAATTAATATTTACCCTAATAAAATATTTTTTTAAATAACAGAAATATACTTTTCTTTGAAATTTATGTATATATATATATATATATATATATATATATATATATATATATATATATATACATATATATATATATATATATATATATATATATATATATTGTAACGCGGTGAGAAGATTTTTAATTTTCTCTGCGTTACCTACGCGCGACTAATACATCAAAGGCTGATTTCGAGACGAAATCCTGCCATGACCGTGAGAGGAGTCTCTCCACCTTGCGTTCTGAATTATAGTAGCTTAAAGAAAAATACTGCCTAGATTCGAATTAATTTTTTAGGAAACAATAATCATTTTTTTTTTCGGCGGAGATCTAGCTACAGTCATCATCAACAGCCCATCAAGAGCTGTGCCCCGCTGCCTCTCAAAGGCAACGAGCCCAGGCACGCCTGAAACGTCCATAAGACCTCGCAGCTCGCCGTATAATATCATCGCAACGAGCGTCACCGTCGGCCGCCAGCATTAGCTACAACTTAAGTAAATCTTCAAAGAACACAGCTACTCTCTCCTTACTCTGTCTCTCTCAGTTCTAAGCATCTGCCTGGTAAGGCAAAATACTCCATAGTGTAGAAGCTTATTTTTCTTTTCAAGGGCGTATGGCAATTAACAGCCCACGGACTATTGCCAGGCAATGTACTAT
Organism: Gastracanthus pulcherrimus; assembly: GCA_949152435.1. Classification (NCBI taxonomy): domain Eukaryota; kingdom Metazoa; phylum Arthropoda; class Insecta; order Hymenoptera; family Pteromalidae; genus Gastracanthus; species Gastracanthus pulcherrimus. The sequence goes on along the minus strand of OX424573.1, from coordinate 61,814,151 downwards.
ATAGACATTTATATATACAATGTCTCCTAATTTCTCCCCCAGCGAGCATGGTAATTTCCAGTGCCGTACGTAATACGATTGTTACAGCATCAGGCGATTTCGGGTAGAAGAAGACCAGAGGCGAGAACCAGAGATTCCAACCTGACGTGAGGGTTGCTCTCAAATCAGAGAGCCTGGCGACGACGAGAAGTCACCAATCAGAGGCAGCGACGTGGAAGGCGGGTCCAAGGCCGCGGCCTTCGAGCCGGCAGCGAACGCAAACTCGGCAGACTCTTCTCCGGCCTCCCGGGCGACCAACACCTTCCTGGCTACGGGACTTCATCCAACATCTGCGCCGCGAGTCCCTTCTGGACTTTGATTTTTTTTCTTGTGTTCAGTCGTATAATTTTTTAATATTTTTATACGAATTATATTTTTTGTAACTTTGATTTAGTTTTTTTGTATAACTTCTCGCCGAACCTCTTCGTGTGACTGCGCTACTCACTTCAGCCTCCACGCCATCGACGAGAAGGACACTAAGCTATGTCACCACGTTTTGTGCCTAATATGGGCCAATAATTGGACGCCGGGTTGCCTTTACTGCCCCGGGCGAATACTATTTTTTTTTATACAATTTTATTGATACAATTTTTTATACCATTAATTAAATTTAAATTAAGACTAATTTTAAGGAAAAGTTAAAGTAGAAACGTTAGATACGTTAAATTTAGTACGGTTTAGAAATAAAAAGTAAGATTCAGAATTAAGGTGGATGTAGCGATATTTTCGTTGGCGAATTTTTGTAAGATTGTACCTTGGTTAAAAATTGGAATTTTGTTAACTCACGGGAAAAACTTTGTTACTTTCGGGAGATCCGATAAAACGTTATTGTATAAAACCTACATCGTGTTCTCCCACTCGCATAAGTTCTCCGTGAAATAAAAGGCACTGCATTCATTTTAAATCTAAATATAGAAATCATACTATTTTATTTTTTTTGTGTTGCCTCACTCTTATGTGTGTGTCTGTTTGAACAAGCTTCGCCTATGTCTTCGCGTGTAAAGGTGAAAGAAAGGTAAGGAAGTCGTAACCGTCGAGACCCCACGACTCTCCGCGTGTAGAAACAATTCTTACCTAGCCGTGCAAATAATAAATTCAAAGAATAGGACGAGGGTCACTGCTCGTCATCGTTTGTAAAATTTCAACTAAATCGGAATACAGTGCCTGGCGCTCAAATATAAATAAAATTATGACCTTTTGGAGGTCTATGTTTGATTGCTTGACGGCGTATGCCGATTGGCAATTAATCATAATTTTCGTAATAATTTACCTAATAGTTATTCTATACCGTGGTTCCGGGCTGCATGCCCACGGCAGTCCGAGTCACGCGTTATAATATATATATATATATATATATATATATATATATATATATATATATATATATATATAAATTCAATTCATTCTTTTGAGAAGTTCTATTATATAACTAAGTATTAAACAATGAATTTAAATATTATTATTTATTAACATTCATAGACATGTCCATAACTAAATGTTTCGTTATATTCGTTATGGTATTACTTCGTTATTTTTGAAAATATCGAAACTAAATAGTGTTTAGTTACGTTATTAAATGATGGAACTTTTGTTTCTTTAGTTACGTTATTTAAGAAATAATATTTTCGCTTTTTCGGTATTTTCGTTATTTTTAATGTATATGTACGTAATCATAACGTTATACACATTACGTGAACAAAGAGACAGACAAAGATACAATGTGGGGAGAAAGAAGAATGTAGGAGGAGAAATCGACTTCATTGATCGTCTTTATAAGTACGAGATATTAAATGGAAAAAAGTTAGCCCCTTTTTGTACATGAATTTATTAAATGGAACAGCTCACATTACTCACTCAAAAAATTGTAGATATATAGGTTCTCATGAGTAGTTACCATGGAAGAGAGCTAAATTTTTACACTCTAAATCTATTAAAATAAATAAAAAAAGTTTTTTATAAAACACTTCTATTTTGCAATGCACTAAAGGTATAAAACAATTAAGATATGGTAAATTGGTTACTCTATATAATTAAAAAAAATATATAAGCGTGGGGCAATCATCAAAAATTTTTTTAGCTCGATGTAGTTTCATGCATATCCTTATTTGTATTGATTTATCTTCTTTGAACAAAAGGGATTCTATAGTTTAATAGAAATTTTGTTGTAGCTGGCTTTCATTTCAATATACCACGTATGCGAGTGTCCCAGGAATTTATATTTATTTTGTAATTATTTTATTTAATATTTTTTAGTCTTAATACATTGAAATATGTATCTTTAAAAAGCTCGAAAAATCGATTTTTTATTGCTTAAATCTATTCGTAATATACCTAAGAATATATGTCTAAAGTTATAGAGACTGATTCGCAGTATTTTCAAAGATACACCACTAAACGCGGTGGGGTGTCGAGCAGGTACACGAGCGCTCGGACAGGTGGATCGCGTGCTCCACTCATAGAATATATGAAAAAGCTGTAATGACAACGCTGGATCATTATTGTTCGAGTGATAAATCTCCTCGCCACGAGAATTGGCCGGCAGGCGCCGAAAGCTGGTGTGAATGGCACAAAGCTGAAGCAACGAGTTCTCTTGCGTCTTTCAAGCATCCTGATCAATTGATTGACGAAAATGTGGAGGAACATATTCGTCCAATCTACGAAGAGCTCTCAAACGACGAACTTTTGAGGTGATGCTTAGGCGAGCACACGCAGAATTCAAACGAATCTTTCAACTCCACTGTCTGGCGCATGAGCACGAAACATCAGAATTCTGGCCAAAAAATCGTTGAAATAGCTGCATACATGGCTGCAGGAATATTTAACGAAGGATTTTCTGCAGGTCTAAGTACCATGCAGTTGCTCGATTTAAAAATCGGCCAGCAATGTAAGATGTTTGCGAATAACGTCGACATACAACGGATCGAGAGGGAAAACCGGCGTGCGTCTTTTTCCAGCAAGGAAGCTCGCACGGCCCGTCGACTGGAGCAACTGCATCAAAATGAGTTTTATGAGGAAGCTAAAGGTTTACTTTATGGAGCAGGAATATCTTATTAGCGTATTATTACTGTAAGTAATCGAAAATTAACATTTTTACTGATTGTAAACTTTGAATCGCATTTTCTCGAGTTTTCGTATATTCGATTTTTCTAAACTGGCGGGCGTGATTGCAAGAAAACTAGACGACCAATCAAAACGAACCAAGGCTTGTTAGCTTCAGTATTGTATTCTCTTCTATTTGAACTAAAAATATTCCGGAAAAAAATTTCTAAAAAACTTTATTAGCAAGTTAAAATGATTTTTTTTTGCAAAAAGCATATTTTTTTCAAACTTAAGAAAAATTTTAAATTTCACAATTTTTCGGGTTTATCTTAGTTTACCTAAAAGAAAAATATATGAAAATTAAATTTTTTTTTTGTTTTTTGTTTCAAACTAAAATTACGAGTTCCGTCTTTCCCGCCGATTGGAAACTGCAATTGCAAAGTGCTGCACAAATGTGTATAAAAATCAACTACATTAGAATATTTTTCTTTCAAAAAATTTTTTTTATAATGTTCAAATATACATTAAAATATTCTATAAATTATTTTTTTCTGTTCTATCAAAATCCCCCCAAAAACGCTTTTTTTAGGCATTTTAAGGCAGGATTCCCCTTAAGACATATAATAATGAAAAGTAGATATGTAATTAGGTGCACATGCAATCACGGACACGTACACCCGACCCTGAAAACAACTTTTCGAATGTGCCGTGAAGGAAGCTAGTGACACCTGACGCTGGTTAACCTAACGTGGTTCACGTTTCAAAGGGAGTTGCATTTGTCATCCCATCGATAGGTTATCAACGCCGAGAACGTCATAGACTACGACGCCATGATTCATGGGGTTCAGAAATGCAACTTCCTTCGAAACGTGAACCTCGTTAGGTTAGCCAGAGCCATATGTCACAAGCTTCCTCCACGGCACATTCAAAAAGTTATTTTCGTGGTCGGGTGTACATACACATATTTGCAAATCCGCAATTAGGATGCTATGGTTAAAAGCTAGAAATACGCAGTAGACTATAGGCAACATGCGCGAAACGTATGTTTTGGTAACATCTGTCAGTGTGCTCGTGTATCACACACGTATCGCGCATGTCTGTCTCGAGTCTACTGTGCATTAGAAAGCCGCCATATTGAGCTTGCCACTCATTCGACATCTTCATCGACCTTTTATTACACACACGCACGCATGCACGCACGCACGCACACACACGCACACACAAACATTTTTTATAACGATTGATTTGGTATATACGAGAAATTTGATAATATCACAAATTTTGAAATATTGGTCTAAACGGGCCTAAAGTGACCCAAATGGGCCCTAATGTTTGAACGAGCTCAATCAATACATAAAAATGCATCGGCATCCGAGTTACATGTGTCATAAAAAAATCGACTTTGTAGCTTATTAGGAAGTGTCTTAATTAACAATTTCAAAATTTAAGTACATACATACATACAGACAGACACCACCGGCCAACAAGTTAAATAAAAGCGTATACAAAAGTAAAAATCGACGTAAGAAAATGTAAAGTTTAAAAAAGTAAAACGCTAATTTTCTATGTTTCAAACATTTATATTATTTTAGTTTTAGACTGTACATGATTCATGTAATAATTACTTTAAAAAAAAAGTTGAACAAAAGACACTATTTTTTAGTGCAAAAAATGCGTACAGCTATTAAATTACCTTTGTAAAGTTCACTTTAACTTTGACCTTGAATATTATTTTATTAATTAAAACCCAATTTTATTTAAATTTATCAAGATGATTCAAACTTGATGATTCAATAATTATTCAAAAATATAAATCGAATTTATTTTTAATTTTTTTATTGAAATGATTCGTTACTTTTGAACTATATTTAGTGACACCTTTTTACTTTTTAGATTTTTCCTTTGATTGAATGCACGTACATGAGAGATCCTTCTCTAAAGAATCGCAGAGATGACTGAACGAAACTTATGTGAAGACTGAATGTCAAATCAAGATGTACCAAAATATATTAAACTGCATCGCCAAACAGTTTTAAAAACTTTACTACATTTTGATATACTTTGATACACTTTGACACACTTTTTTTGCCACTGGGGAAAATCACTGGAATCCAGATAATTTAATGAAATACCAATTATGACTGAAATACGAAAAATTCTTTTTAAAAATACACATGAATATTCACTTGGTATATCCACATGGAATCTATATGAATCTACATGGATTTTCCATATGGACAATCCACATGGATATCCATCTGCATATTTTCAACTTCGTAGACATAGATACAGTATTTTTTAATATTTTTTTAATTCTGAACAAAGAATATTTTTAAAGTCATATATACATGCTTTCACTAAGATATATAGTTTTTTAGAAAATAGTGGTATTTTAATGTCTCTTAAAAGTTTAAAATGAAAAAAAAATAAAGTTCGATCCTTCTGATCAATACCAAAAAATTCACAGAGATCACTTTTTCTAGAAAGTTTATTTTTGCTGAAATAAAAATTTATCCATATAAGACGTACATAAAAATTAAAGTTTGTATAATCTTCATACATTTTTTCATGAACGTAGTCTGGAACGAATTTTAAAATGTATACTTTTACGATTTATACTACAGATAAGTTAGTTAAAGTATGTATACATGACGTTAAAAATATAGAATAGAATGAATACACACACATATAGTAGGTATATATTATAGTTTAGTTAAATACAGATTTCGTAAAAGCAAATTAGAAACATATCAATTTCTATAAACTTTTACTGTATAACTCAAAATATAATATATAAAAGCAGTTTTAAATTAAATATTTTCTCAAATGATTTAGTAATGAGAACCGAAATGAATTTCTTGAACCGAAGTGTAAAAAAGTTTATTAGATATAAAAAAAAAGGGAAACGCGAGTAAAAAAATAATTATTTTTAACGCTTATGCATATTAGGAATTACTTCAATTGGTTCAACATTTTTAAAGTTTCGATTTTCGTTCTTGTAACCCTTTCAAAAACTGACAAATGTAAAAAAAAATAACTCTTCTGCAAGGCAGGCGTTTGGCGTTGAGATTTAAAGGTTCCTCCTCGATTTCAAAGTCTTTTAAATGCATTTAAGCACATTTTTTAATAAATTAGTTAAAAAAATGATTAAAACTTTATAAATTGAGGAAAAACTGTTTTAGTAACTTACCATATCACTTAAGTGGAAGGTCAACCACATCAACATCGTAAAAAAAAATTTTTTTCCTAAGTGAAGAGCCATATTTTAAACATTTTTCAAGACTCTAATTTTTGTTGATTTTTTAAAATCCAAAATTTATTTGAACCTTCATTTCGAATACAATTTACATAAAAATTGGCAAATGTAAATAAATCTAAATATAAAAACTCTTCCAGTCTCAATATTGTACAATTTTTCTAACATCTTAAATTATTTATGACATAGTTTGATGTAACTTACTTACGGTAGTTTACGTCTTGGATACTTTTACATAACTTTAATGCAAAGCTAATAACAAGACCTTCAATTTGAGTGGTTGCAGCATTTCTGAAGTTATTTGGATCAAAAGTTATGTTTTCTTTAATATTACGAACAATTTTAGGTAGTAAATTGGGACAATGCAAAATACGGTCCTACAACATGTTCCCCAATTCACCACCTGAAAATTTTTATAATATTAGAACGGACATAACTTTCGATTCAAACAACCTAAAAAATTCTGTAACCACTCCAATTAAAGGTTTTGTTATCAGCTTTTAACTAAAATTATGTACAAATATCCATGACGTAAAATACGGGAAGTAAATTACATCAAACAAAAAATTGCACAATATTGAAACTGGAACAGTTTCTATATTTATATTTATTTACGTTTGATAATTTGAATGTAGATTCTATTCGAATCAAAGAATCAAAAAAACTTTAGGTTTTAAAAAATCATCGAAAATTAGAGTCTTGAAAAATGTTCAAAGATAGACTGTTGTTTGCTAAAATTTGACGCATAAGGCTTTGTTTTTCGCTTAGAAAAAAAATTTTTTTGATCAAACGGATAATGTTCATTTTCCATTTTAGTGATATGATAAGTTACTAAAATTGTTTTGCCTCGATTTATAAAGTTTTAATAATTTTTTTACCAAACTTATTAAAAATGTGCATGAATGTATACTTAAAAAACTTTTAAATCGAGGTAGGAACCTTTAAAGCTCAACGTCTAGTGCTTGCCTTGCAGGAGAGTTATTTTTTTACAATTTTATTGATACAATTTTTTATACCATTAATTAAATTTAAATTAAGACTAATTTTAAGGAAAAGTTAAAGTAGAAACGTTAGATACGTTAAATTTAGTACGGTTTAGAAATAAAAAGTAAGATTCAGAATTAAGGTGGATGTAGCGATATTTTCGTTGGCGAATTTTTGTAAGATTGTACCTTGGTTAAAAATTGGAATTTTGTTAACTCACGGGAAAAACTTTGTTACTTTCGGGAGATCCGATAAAACGTTATTGTATAAAACCTACATCGTGTTCTCCCACTCGCATAAGTTCTCCGTGAAATAAAAGGCACTGCATTCATTTTAAATCTAAATATAGAAATCATACTATTTTATTTTTTTTGTGTTGCCTCACTCTTATGTGTGTGTCTGTTTGAACAAGCTTCGCCTATGTCTTCGCGTGTAAAGGTGAAAGAAAGGTAAGGAAGTCGTAACCGTCGAGACCCCACGACTCTCCGCGTGTAGAAACAATTCTTACCTAGCCGTGCAAATAATAAATTCAAAGAATAGGACGAGGGTCACTGCTCGTCATCGTTTGTAAAATTTCAACTAAATCGGAATACAGTGCCTGGCGCTCAAATATAAATAAAATTATGACCTTTTGGAGGTCTATGTTTGATTGCTTGACGGCGTATGCCGATTGGCAATTAATCATAATTTTCGTAATAATTTACCTAATAGTTATTCTATACCGTGGTTCCGGGCTGCATGCCCACGGCAGTCCGAGTCACGCGTTATAATATATATATATATATATATATATATATATATATATATATATATATATATATATATATATATATATATATATAAATTCAATTCATTCTTTTGAGAAGTTCTATTATATAACTAAGTATTAAACAATGAATTTAAATATTATTATTTATTAACATTCATAGACATGTCCATAACTAAATGTTTCGTTATATTCGTTATGGTATTACTTCGTTATTTTTGAAAATATCGAAACTAAATAGTGTTTAGTTACGTTATTAAATGATGGAACTTTTGTTTCTTTAGTTACGTTATTTAAGAAATAATATTTTCGCTTTTTCGGTATTTTCGTTATTTTTAATGTATATGTACGTAATCATAACGTTATACACATTACGTGAACAAAGAGACAGACAAAGATACAATGTGGGGAGAAAGAAGAATGTAGGAGGAGAAATCGACTTCATTGATCGTCTTTATAAGTACGAGATATTAAATGGAAAAAAGTTAGCCCCTTTTTGTACATGAATTTATTAAATGGAACAGCTCACATTACTCACTCAAAAAATTGTAGATATATAGGTTCTCATGAGTAGTTACCATGGAAGAGAGCTAAATTTTTACACTCTAAATCTATTAAAATAAATAAAAAAAGTTTTTTATAAAACACTTCTATTTTGCAATGCACTAAAGGTATAAAACAATTAAGATATGGTAAATTGGTTACTCTATATAATTAAAAAAAATATATAAGCGTGGGGCAATCATCAAAAATTTTTTTAGCTCGATGTAGTTTCATGCATATCCTTATTTGTATTGATTTATCTTCTTTGAACAAAAGGGATTCTATAGTTTAATAGAAATTTTGTTGTAGCTGGCTTTCATTTCAATATACCACGTATGCGAGTGTCCCAGGAATTTATATTTATTTTGTAATTATTTTATTTAATATTTTTTAGTCTTAATACATTGAAATATGTATCTTTAAAAAGCTCGAAAAATCGATTTTTTATTGCTTAAATCTATTCGTAATATACCTAAGAATATATGTCTAAAGTTATAGAGACTGATTCGCAGTATTTTCAAAGATACACCACTAAACGCGGTGGGGTGTCGAGCAGGTACACGAGCGCTCGGACAGGTGGATCGCGTGCTCCACTCATAGAATATATGAAAAAGCTGTAATGACAACGCTGGATCATTATTGTTCGAGTGATAAATCTCCTCGCCACGAGAATTGGCCGGCAGGCGCCGAAAGCTGGTGTGAATGGCACAAAGCTGAAGCAACGAGTTCTCTTGCGTCTTTCAAGCATCCTGATCAATTGATTGACGAAAATGTGGAGGAACATATTCGTCCAATCTACGAAGAGCTCTCAAACGACGAACTTTTGAGGTGATGCTTAGGCGAGCACACGCAGAATTCAAACGAATCTTTCAACTCCACTGTCTGGCGCATGAGCACGAAACATCAGAATTCTGGCCAAAAAATCGTTGAAATAGCTGCATACATGGCTGCAGGAATATTTAACGAAGGATTTTCTGCAGGTCTAAGTACCATGCAGTTGCTCGATTTAAAAATCGGCCAGCAATGTAAGATGTTTGCGAATAACGTCGACATACAACGGATCGAGAGGGAAAACCGGCGTGCGTCTTTTTCCAGCAAGGAAGCTCGCACGGCCCGTCGACTGGAGCAACTGCATCAAAATGAGTTTTATGAGGAAGCTAAAGGTTTACTTTATGGAGCAGGAATATCTTATTAGCGTATTATTACTGTAAGTAATCGAAAATTAACATTTTTACTGATTGTAAACTTTGAATCGCATTTTCTCGAGTTTTCGTATATTCGATTTTTCTAAACTGGCGGGCGTGATTGCAAGAAAACTAGACGACCAATCAAAACGAACCAAGGCTTGTTAGCTTCAGTATTGTATTCTCTTCTATTTGAACTAAAAATATTCCGGAAAAAAATTTCTAAAAAACTTTATTAGCAAGTTAAAATGATTTTTTTTTGCAAAAAGCATATTTTTTTCAAACTTAAGAAAAATTTTAAATTTCACAATTTTTCGGGTTTATCTTAGTTTACCTAAAAGAAAAATATATGAAAATTAAATTTTTTTTTTGTTTTTTGTTTCAAACTAAAATTACGAGTTCCGTCTTTCCCGCCGATTGGAAACTGCAATTGCAAAGTGCTGCACAAATGTGTATAAAAATCAACTACATTAGAATATTTTTCTTTCAAAAAATTTTTTTTATAATGTTCAAATATACATTAAAATATTCTATAAATTATTTTTTTCTGTTCTATCAAAATCCCCCCAAAAACGCTTTTTTTAGGCATTTTAAGGCAGGATTCCCCTTAAGACATATAATAATGAAAAGTAGATATGTAATTAGGTGCACATGCAATCACGGACACGTACACCCGACCCTGAAAACAACTTTTCGAATGTGCCGTGAAGGAAGCTAGTGACACCTGACGCTGGTTAACCTAACGTGGTTCACGTTTCAAAGGGAGTTGCATTTGTCATCCCATCGATAGGTTATCAACGCCGAGAACGTCATAGACTACGACGCCATGATTCATGGGGTTCAGAAATGCAACTTCCTTCGAAACGTGAACCTCGTTAGGTTAGCCAGAGCCATATGTCACAAGCTTCCTCCACGGCACATTCAAAAAGTTATTTTCGTGGTCGGGTGTACATACACATATTTGCAAATCCGCAATTAGGATGCTATGGTTAAAAGCTAGAAATACGCAGTAGACTATAGGCAACATGCGCGAAACGTATGTTTTGGTAACATCTGTCAGTGTGCTCGTGTATCACACACGTATCGCGCATGTCTGTCTCGAGTCTACTGTGCATTAGAAAGCCGCCATATTGAGCTTGCCACTCATTCGACATCTTCATCGACCTTTTATTACACACACGCACGCATGCACGCACGCACGCACACACACGCACACACAAACATTTTTTATAACGATTGATTTGGTATATACGAGAAATTTGATAATATCACAAATTTTGAAATATTGGTCTAAACGGGCCTAAAGTGACCCAAATGGGCCCTAATGTTTGAACGAGCTCAATCAATACATAAAAATGCATCGGCATCCGAGTTACATGTGTCATAAAAAAATCGACTTTGTAGCTTATTAGGAAGTGTCTTAATTAACAATTTCAAAATTTAAGTACATACATACATACAGACAGACACCACCGGCCAACAAGTTAAATAAAAGCGTATACAAAAGTAAAAATCGACGTAAGAAAATGTAAAGTTTAAAAAAGTAAAACGCTAATTTTCTATGTTTCAAACATTTATATTATTTTAGTTTTAGACTGTACATGATTCATGTAATAATTACTTTAAAAAAAAAGTTGAACAAAAGACACTATTTTTTAGTGCAAAAAATGCGTACAGCTATTAAATTACCTTTGTAAAGTTCACTTTAACTTTGACCTTGAATATTATTTTATTAATTAAAACCCAATTTTATTTAAATTTATCAAGATGATTCAAACTTGATGATTCAATAATTATTCAAAAATATAAATCGAATTTATTTTTAATTTTTTTATTGAAATGATTCGTTACTTTTGAACTATATTTAGTGACACCTTTTTACTTTTTAGATTTTTCCTTTGATTGAATGCACGTACATGAGAGATCCTTCTCTAAAGAATCGCAGAGATGACTGAACGAAACTTATGTGAAGACTGAATGTCAAATCAAGATGTACCAAAATATATTAAACTGCATCGCCAAACAGTTTTAAAAACTTTACTACATTTTGATATACTTTGATACACTTTGACACACTTTTTTTGCCACTGGGGAAAATCACTGGAATCCAGATAATTTAATGAAATACCAATTATGACTGAAATACGAAAAATTCTTTTTAAAAATACACATGAATATTCACTTGGTATATCCACATGGAATCTATATGAATCTACATGGATTTTCCATATGGACAATCCACATGGATATCCATCTGCATATTTTCAACTTCGTAGACATAGATACAGTATTTTTTAATATTTTTTTAATTCTGAACAAAGAATATTTTTAAAGTCATATATACATGCTTTCACTAAGATATATAGTTTTTTAGAAAATAGTGGTATTTTAATGTCTCTTAAAAGTTTAAAATGAAAAAAAAATAAAGTTCGATCCTTCTGATCAATACCAAAAAATTCACAGAGATCACTTTTTCTAGAAAGTTTATTTTTGCTGAAATAAAAATTTATCCATATAAGACGTACATAAAAATTAAAGTTTGTATAATCTTCATACATTTTTTCATGAACGTAGTCTGGAACGAATTTTAAAATGTATACTTTTACGATTTATACTACAGATAAGTTAGTTAAAGTATGTATACATGACGTTAAAAATATAGAATAGAATGAATACACACACATATAGTAGGTATATATTATAGTTTAGTTAAATACAGATTTCGTAAAAGCAAATTAGAAACATATCAATTTCTATAAACTTTTACTGTATAACTCAAAATATAATATATAAAAGCAGTTTTAAATTAAATATTTTCTCAAATGATTTAGTAATGAGAACCGAAATGAATTTCTTGAACCGAAGTGTAAAAAAGTTTATTAGATATAAAAAAAAAGGGAAACGCGAGTAAAAAAATAATTATTTTTAACGCTTATGCATATTAGGAATTACTTCAATTGGTTCAACATTTTTAAAGTTTCGATTTTCGTTCTTGTAACCCTTTCAAAAACTGACAAATGTAAAAAAAAATAACTCTTCTGCAAGGCAGGCGTTTGGCGTTGAGATTTAAAGGTTCCTCCTCGATTTCAAAGTCTTTTAAATGCATTTAAGCACATTTTTTAATAAATTAGTTAAAAAAATGATTAAAACTTTATAAATTGAGGAAAAACTGTTTTAGTAACTTACCATATCACTTAAGTGGAAGGTCAACCACATCAACATCGTAAAAAAAAATTTTTTTCCTAAGTGAAGAGCCATATTTTAAACATTTTTCAAGACTCTAATTTTTGTTGATTTTTTAAAATCCAAAATTTATTTGAACCTTCATTTCGAATACAATTTACATAAAAATTGGCAAATGTAAATAAATCTAAATATAAAAACTCTTCCAGTCTCAATATTGTACAATTTTTCTAACATCTTAAATTATTTATGACATAGTTTGATGTAACTTACTTACGGTAGTTTACGTCTTGGATACTTTTACATAACTTTAATGCAAAGCTAATAACAAGACCTTCAATTTGAGTGGTTGCAGCATTTCTGAAGTTATTTGGATCAAAAGTTATGTTTTCTTTAATATTACGAACAATTTTAGGTAGTAAATTGGGACAATGCAAAATACGGTCCTACAACATGTTCCCCAATTCACCACCTGAAAATTTTTATAATATTAGAACGGACATAACTTTCGATTCAAACAACCTAAAAAATTCTGTAACCACTCCAATTAAAGGTTTTGTTATCAGCTTTTAACTAAAATTATGTACAAATATCCATGACGTAAAATACGGGAAGTAAATTACATCAAACAAAAAATTGCACAATATTGAAACTGGAACAGTTTCTATATTTATATTTATTTACGTTTGATAATTTGAATGTAGATTCTATTCGAATCAAAGAATCAAAAAAACTTTAGGTTTTAAAAAATCATCGAAAATTAGAGTCTTGAAAAATGTTCAAAGATAGACTGTTGTTTGCTAAAATTTGACGCATAAGGCTTTGTTTTTCGCTTAGAAAAAAAATTTTTTTGATCAAACGGATAATGTTCATTTTCCATTTTAGTGATATGATAAGTTACTAAAATTGTTTTGCCTCGATTTATAAAGTTTTAATAATTTTTTTACCAAACTTATTAAAAATGTGCATGAATGTATACTTAAAAAACTTTTAAATCGAGGTAGGAACCTTTAAAGCTCAACGTCTAGTGCTTGCCTTGCAGGAGAGTTATTTTTTTACATTTGTCAATTTTTGAAAGGGTTACAAGTAGGAAAATCGAAACTTTGAAAATTTTGGACTTTGGACTTTTTATATATACATGTAAATGTATTTCAATGGATACATACAGATATATTTAATTCGAAGTACACCTCCAGATATAAAAGAATTTGTTCATTTTAAAGTAGCTGAATAATTTATATCTTAATTTTAATTCATGGTTCTTTACGACCAATATATATATTAATAAGAATACATGTATTATTCTTATAACTTACTTTGGTCTACTAGAAAAAGTTTATAGAAGTTAATAAAGGTCGAAAAGGTTCAACATTTAAATTGATTAAATTGATAATTATAACAAAATATGCACTGTTTATTCTTGTTCATTATTCTTTTTTCAACGGATGCAAAATAAAAAATAATAACTCTAAAATAAAATCAATAATAACTAAATATAATATTTGAACATAAATTCTTATAAGTAATATTTTGAAATGGTATTAACAGATGAAGAGAAATTAGTTATAGGGTCATATGTTGGTAATGCTTCAATGCTAAATGACATACATATTAGTGAATTTAACAACATACTCAAAACCTGCTCTAGTTTTAATATGCAATCACCATTATTAGTCCAAAAACCTTATAATATTAATACAATTCGAATTGATAGTGAATATATTCAATTACTATTTCCTGGAAATTCTGAAAAAGGTCACTGGATTTGAATGTACTATAACAATAAAACCATACATATTTACGACAGCTTTTAAACTTTTGAAACAGTTCAATCACAAACAAATAGCTATGATTGTGGAATTTTTGCTATAGTTTTTGCTGTTTCTATTCTTTTTAATGTATGTCGATGTACTGTTAATTTTGATATTTCTCAAATGCGTTCAAATTTATTAAGGGGGTAACACCGTGTGTCGACTTCAAAAAATCGATGTTGGGTTTTTGACATATTTCGCAAATAAAATATGTTGAAAATATTGTGTGAAAATTTCAGATTGAAATTCAAAATACTTTTAAAGATATAGCCAAAAGAAGCGAGCGCGCCACAGGTATATTGTAACGCTCCAAACAGCAGTGCTCGTCGGCAGCAGTTGATCCGGCCGTCCCCACTCTCTTGTCCCTTCTGTCTTTATTTTTATATATCTACGCAGGTGTACATATTATAAGTAACGTATTATAGTATACGACATAGATATATACAGGTATACAATTTTGTACCTACAAAATTTCGGACATTTCAGCAGTAACCGTTATTCACTCGACGAGTAAACATCAAGTTTGAAAATGGACCGACGCGGCAATAGAGACAGTCGGTATCTAAATAAAGGAGGCAAAAAAGATCTTTTCACGGTAATCAATTTACCGCGGAAGAAGATACTACATTAGTCAGTACATCTGCTAAAAAAATCGAACATAACGATGCTTTTGAAGTGTCTCATGATCCGTCTTTCAAGTACGTTTTTATTTGTTTCAAGTTAGTGTTTGGTGTATTAGAAAATATTGTGAAGTGTAAAGAATGTGACAGTGCCATAAAATTTCTTATGAATTCACCAAGAGGACTAGGATTCAAATTAAGTGTAAAATGCTCTTGTCGAGATTATCTTATTGATTCTTGCCCGATGATCAAAAACACGTACGGAATAAATCGACGGTTTACTTTCGGTTTATCGTCATGCGATTACTCGGCGTTGGCCAGGCGGCCGTCAATCTTTTTTGCTCAATAATGGATCAAAAAAGTTTTGGAAATCGCTACACTGACAGCTGCCTGTATCTTCAATGAAGGTTTTCAACCTGTGCTGAAAATAATGGAGACAATGGGAGTAACAATTGGCCAAACAGCCAGGGATTACTCCGACGTTGTCGACAATGCACGCATTTTAAAAGCGAACAAAAACGCTGAAATCAACTCAAAAGAGGCTAAAACTCTACGGAGGGCTCTCAGGGCTGCTGCACATGAAAACTTTGATGAAACCGAAGGACTACTCTATGGACCAGGCATAGCCGAGTAGGGTAAGTTTGATTTTTTTACGAGAAATCTGTTATCAAAACTTTAAACGCGTATTTCTCGAAACCACTTTTTTTGGTCGCGGGGGAAGCACTCACAAAAAACTATTCAACCGATCGTGCTGAAATTTTTACCAGTTATTCTTAACATACAAGACTATTTCGCTAACCTCTGAAACATTAAAATTTTTAACAATAAATTAATTTTTTTAAACAATTTTGGCAAAAAAAAATGTTTTGCTTAAAAGTCCGCCATTTTTTTTTATGAAAAATATATGCATATTAAAGGTTAGCGTAATAGCGAGACATCTAACAAACAATAATCTATGTGTTTTTATTTCAGATGATCACAGAAGCCTGAGTGCTTCCCCCCCCCCCCCCCCCCACCAGCGCCTCCAAAACGAGGAGTCTACTTCAGGTGGGCAAAACCAAAATAAAACCTCATAAATATTATAAAAAAAATACTTTTTGTCTAGTAAACATCAATAAAAACATATAAAAATTTGAGAAAGATCGCATTTTATTTTATACCCCAAAAAAATTCATAAATAAACGTTGAAAAAAGGCGCGTCACACGGTGTTACCCCCTTAAGTATTTACGAAACTCGCAGCATAAAAATGTTTCCAATTTTACAAAATTATGCTTATGGAAACGAAAATCATGATTTTTCTGAAATACCAATACACAAAAATATTTATCATAAAGTAAATTTAAATACTTTTTAATTGAATTTTAATACTGAACTTCTTAAATTGATAGAACAAAATTATGAAAACCAATTAATGCTTGAACAACAGTAAATATTAAATTTGTATAGTAAACCTAATAAAATTCATACTGATTACGTAGAGTCAATGGAAAATGATAATAAGCCGACTTTTGAATCTTTACACAGAACTATTATTACAGTAGATTTGGAAAAAATTGATTTAAATAAACAAATTGTGATGAAATTTACATGCAATGATGATAACGCATTGACAGATACATGTGTCGAAGAGATACTTCCTTGTAAAGAAATAAACTGCAATAGTAAAAGTGATGTCGAACAAACATCAGCTAATAAAAAATCAAGTTAAAAACAAATAAAGAATAATAAATTGCTTAAAAAGAAAGAACCCTTACGTAAAAAACAAACGTATTGGAAAAATAAGACCGAACAATATAATAAACTTGAAGAAAAAAAGTTAAAGCGAAAACGTTATACAATGCAAAAAAGGCAAAGAATGAATGGTTATGAAATAAAAAAAGAAATAAAGAAAGAAGCATTGCGTAAAAAAGTCGCTTACGATAAAAATAAAATTAATCATGACTGTTAAATAGACGAAAAAATAAATAAAAACAAAAAACTAATTGAAAAAATGCTGAAACTATGTACTGAAGAAAAGGAATAAAATCTTCAAAAAGAAGTATTACGTAAAAAAAGGTTTATAAAAATCAAATTGGGGACTGTAATAATATTGAAGAAAAAAAATTAAAAAGAAAACAATACAAATTGCAAAAAATGCAAAGATGGAACGGTGACAAATTAAAAAAGGAAAGCGAAAAAGAAGCATCACGTAAAAGGAAAGCTTATATGAAGAGTAAAGGTGATGATGAACAAAAGATAAATGAATATGAAAAGAAAGAAAAACAATCTTGAAAAATTGCAGAAAATGAATAGTGATGAATTGAAATAAAAACGTAAAAAAGAAGCATGCTGTAAAAGAAAAGCTTATATAAAGTCATCACAAATTCAATTAAAGAAGCTTGTTATTATATGTAAAAAATTAAAAATTGATGATAGCGGAAAATATTATAATGAAGATGAAACGCGGGTCACAGATAATAACAAAAAACCAATTGTAATAAACAAATCAATTCTAGGTAAAACCGAAGAGAATTTAAAACTGATAGGCAATTCAAATATCATAGGTCGAGTATCAAATTTAGAGTTTAATGGACTTTTAATTATTGTAAGTTATTTCGGCTCCATGACTGAAATTTGTAAACATTGTGATGCTAAACATATTTCATTTGAATGTGATAGAAAAAAGAATTTTCAAATTGTTGTCAAAGGGAAAAGTAGAATTGTCGGAAAATCCTTCTTATCCAAACGAATTCAAACTATTGACTACGGGTCAATCGGAGGATAGTATTAACTACCGCAAAAATATTCGATTATACAACAATGCCTTAGCTTTTGCAAGTTTTGATGCAAATTTTGACAAAATCTGTAGTAAAGGATCACAAATCATTAGAATTTGTGATCATATATATCACAATGTTTATGCTTTACACCCAAATGAAAATGAAGCAAAAATATTTGGTCAATTATGCGTGTTAGATAATGAAATGGCTACAACTCAAAGAAAAAACCATACAAATGATCCTAGTATAAAATCAAAATTATTAAGTCAATTGGATAGCTTATTGAGAAATATTAATCCTTCTGTAAGGCTTATAAAATGATGCATGAAGTAGAACAAGACGAATTAGAAAAAAATGGCTGCGCTAAAAATGGCTGCATACCAGGAACAGTTGTTATGTTAATAAAACGGAATGATAATTTAGATAAAAATAGATATCATGAAGTAAAATGCAATGAAGTTGCGATGGTTTTTGTTGGAAAAGATGGCCGACCTCCTAAAGATCGTGATATTGTAATATACTCAAGACATGATAAACCGATTAGTATTCCTATAATAAGCAAATATACCAATCCAATGACATATCCTCTTATTTATCCAAACGGAGGTTATGGATGGATGCCTAATATGAAATCTAAATTTGGCAATTCTAATATTTCCAATTTGCAATTTTATAAATATAGATTAAGTGTAAGAAATGAATTTAATTTATATCTTAATTTATAAAAAATTTCTCAACGGGCAGTAATCGATGCGTTTGTGAAAGTTGAAAGTTCAAGATTATATTATATAAAAACAAATCAAAAGTATTTTGAGAAGTGATTGTTATAAGGGCGTAATGGATTATTTACATAACAAAAAAGAATGTGATAATATGAAAATCGGAAAAATGGTTATTTTACCTTCAAATTTTACTGGAAGTCCACGGTTTTTAAAACAAAATTATATTGTTTAAATGGCTATTGTTAATTATTACGGGAAACCTGACTTATTGATAACTACGACATGCAATCCAAATTGGAAAGAAATAATTAAAATTTTGAAAAATATGAAAATGCAATTGTTAGACCAGATATTGTTGTTAAAGCATTTCAGCAAAAGATAAAGAATTTAAAGATTTAGTAATTAAGCGAGGAGTTTTAGGAAAAAGTATAGCTTATACATGCGTTATCGAATTTCAAAAGCGAGGACTTCCTCATATGCACATGTTATTATTTTTAGACAAAAACGATAAACTCGATACCCCTGAAAAAATTGACCATTTAATAAGTGCAGAAATACCAAATAACGATATTTATCCAAATTTATATAATATTGTAAAACAGTTTATGATCCATGGTTCCTGCGGAAGTCAAAATACAAATTCACCTTGTATGGATAACAGTACACAAAAATGTATAAAAAATTTTCCAAAAAAATTTAATGACCAAACAAATTTTCAAACTACAGGATCTCCAGTTTATAAACAAAGAAATAACGGCAGAAAAATTAATTACAAAGGTCAAAATTGTAATGAAGAAGCTGATAATAGATTTGTTGTTCCATATAATCTATTTTTGTTGTTAAAATTGAAATGTCACATTAACGTAGAAGTATGTTCAACTGTACAATGTATCAAATACTTATTTAAATATTATAAAGGACATGATTGTGCATTTATTGAGATACGTAATGCAGATATACATCACAAGAAAAACAATGGCAATAATCAAAATGAAGATAATGACTATGAGTATGAATACGACGAAATTCGGCAATATATTGATACAAGATATTTATGTCCTCCAGAAGCTATGCACAGGTTTTTGGAATATCTTTTAAATGAAATATCACATACAATCAAAAGATTAGTTATACATGAAGAAGATGCACAAGATGTATATTTTGAAGAGGGAAAAGAAGAAATGATACTGAAAAAAAATATAGAAACTACATTACTTGCATATTTTAAATTGAACTAAATCGATCCTGAAGCATCTAATTATTTGTACTCCGAAATACCAATGTACTACGTATTTGATGAAAAATCGAAGAAGTAAAATAAAAGAAAAAAAAATCAAGAAACCCATATTAAGTAGAATGTATTTAGTGAACCCAAAATATCGAGAAAGGTATTTTATTAGATTATTATTATTACATGTCCGAGGAGCAACTTCATTTAAAGATTTACGTATTGTTAATGGTGTGTTGTATCCTACATTTTATGAAGCTGCTATAACTAAACAGTCGATTAATGAAGATGAAGAATGGGATAGATGTTTAGAAGAAGTATCGCAAATACAATTTCCTACTGCACTTTGTGAATTATTTGCTTTTATATGCATTTGTCATAATCCTTTAAATACAAGAGATTTATATGAAAAATACAAACAATTTTTTTACCATCCTAAGTACGAAAAAAATGTAGGTGAAAACATTGCACTGAATACAATTAATAATACTTTACAATTAAATGAATATTCCTTGAGTGAGTTAAATCTACCTAATATTACTTCATATATAAATGAATATGATGATATACCAACTTTTTTTGAAAAACAAAACATGCAAAATGAATTACAAATTAAAGTGGAATCATTGCAAGCTAAACAAAAACAGATATGTCATGTGTCACGGACGAGCTTAGAGCTCCTCGCGGCAGCTCCTTATCGCAGAGCGGTTGCACGCGAGACGCGCAGTCAGCTCTGCTCGTCTCTGCTCCAGCGTTCCCTCACGCAAAAGTGCAGGGCTTGCACCTTTTGCGCGTGGGACCGCTCGCAACGGTCGCGATGCGACTGCAGCGAGTGGGCAGCTAGATTCCCGGCGACCACCAAGCTGGCAGGTGCTCCTTAGCCCAATCAAGAGCAGACCCCAACGACTGTCTTCTTCGTGGCCCCCTTACCCACTCCTGTCCGTCACATTCTGGCATCCCTTGCGGGCTTGGATCTCGCTAGTTATACCTCGCGTTCAGCACCCCAAGTGAACCCGCGTTTTTCGTATCAAAAGTGAAAAGTGACAAAATACTAGGGAGTGCGCGTTCGAGAAAGAGGCTGAAAAATTTAATCAGTCACCCAGCACAGCAGCGCGAATTCAAGTAGTTACAAAATCTACGAGTAAACGCCAAGTCGCCAACGGCTACCATCAAACGGTGCCACACAAGATATTGGACTCGGTGCCACACAAGATACGGAATCTCGCCATGCTTTTAGCGAGAAGCTGCAGCGCACCACGGACCAACAAAGCTGATCTCAGCCAACGAAGCCAACCTTGGCCACCGCCTGGACGACATATACCAGCGCTCTCAAAGCAGCAGCAGCCACCACGCGCAATCCAGCTATCAGTGCGGACCAGCCGCTGATACGCGCGAGAAGCCGCGACATCACTAGCGCAGCCTCCAGAAGCCACCGTCACGCAACTATCACAATGCGGGCACAAACTGTGCAGATTGTGATAGCAACACTGTAAGTCTTTACTATTTTCTAACCGCAGCTTTGGCAAAATTCCCCTTTTTATTAGAATTTTCAAATTAATTAATATAGAAAATAGCTGGCGAGTAATATCGAAACGCCGAGACTAAAATCGCGATACGCATCAAGTGCTACGAAAATCCGTGAATTGGGAGTGCCGAAAAATAAGCGCGTGAGCGAAAAGAAATCCTCGACCGGAGTGTACAACTACAAGCGAAATTCGAGTAATAAATAAAATAGAAAATTCAAAAATTTTAAAAATCAAAAAAGCTGGAAATTTTTAACATTTAAAAAATTTTAAAAATAAACGAGGAATATTTAATTTTTATTTAAATTTAATATTTGAAAAATTTTAGAATATTGAAATTTTTAAAATTGTAATTTTATTTAATTTTAAAATTCGGAAAATTTTAGAATATTGAAATTATTAAAATTGTAATTTTATTTAAATTTTAAATTTGGATAATTTTAGAATATTGAAATTTTTAGAGGATGAAATTGCGAAGGCAAGCGTAACCGCAGATCAGAGGCGCAATCACGTCAGTCCCGCGCTATCAGAAGCGGCTGGCTTCGCAAAAATGAGCGAAGAATCGAAAGATATGAACGCGGAAGATTTAATTAAGAGGCTTGACTGCGTAAAACTTAACACCGAGACGGCGATAACCACACGAGTTACGGAGGCAGACGATCCCCTGCGCATAAATTTGGCCACTCCGGAACGCTGGGCCATAAACGAAAAGTGCAACGCGGGCCTCGCTAGCTGCCTAGATATAAAGCAGATAGTATGGAAGAACGGCGAGTGCGAACCGTCCACTGCCTACGCTGCAAAGCTCGGATACATCGGCGCGAGTCAACATTTGAATCGCGAGTGGCAGGCGCCGTATGAGTACACGGCAAATAAATCAAAACCGCCAACCGAACACAAACGAGCGGGAAGCCGATGCAGTGCGCGCAGCTCGGCCAGCTCTACGAGAAGCTCTTCCGAAGTGAAAAAATTATTAGAAAGCTTATAAAAAATTATCACGGATATAAGCAAAAATGCAAGCAAAGAGGCATTGTCGCGAAATATGTACCGTGGCGAAAGCCCGGATATCAGTGACAGCCATACCAGCGCAAACAGCGTATACAGTGGTCGGAGCAGCACGCGCCGAATGCAGCGATCAGGCGGGCACGCAACTACAAACTCAAGGCGCGTATCAGGCGCAGCCCCAGCGGTCGTCTTCAAACACACAGCCAGCCCCGCGCGGGACGCCGACGCAAGGCACCGCACCGATAGAGACCGTTATGCGCGATCTCGAGCAATTAGCCCATATCGCCGCGAACAAGACCCAGGGTATCCGCATGAGTACGTCGGGCGACGCGACTACGAGCCTCCTAAACGGAGCGGTCGCGAGCCGTGCAGGCGCAAGCGCCCGGGACGCAGTGACCGCGAGCCGTCGGACAGTGAAGGCGATTCGGACGAGGATGACAGATACGAGTCCGAGCATCAGAACCACAGCACGAGCTTCAGGCGCGGCAGCAAAAGAATGACAGTAAATCAGGCGCTGAACATTATACCAAATTTTGACGGTAATCCAGACAGATTAAATTTGTTTTGTCAGTCGGTGCGCGCAGTGCTAGGCGATATTGGTAGGAATAAGGAAAATCTACTACTGATAGGCCTGGCAACCAAATTGAGTGGTAAAGCAGGCACCAAGCCTCTCAAGTTTTAATAGAAAGGCCAGAAGACGCTTTGCAGACGACGACGTGCTGCAGCAATTTTTATTTGGTTTGGAAACCCCGCTCGATCATCAAGTACGTGGCGAGAGACCGCGCACTCTCGGCGAAGCGATAAGGATCGCGCTCGAGTTCGAAGGCAGACAGTGCGAGCGCCGAGCTGCTGCCAAGCCACCTGCGGCAGCAGAACCAACCCCAGCGCAGGTGCGACGCGTGGTGATAGAAGAAACACCGGAGCCAGAACAACAGTGTACAAACTTTAAACAATATGATGGTTACGGCAACAAGCATAATTAAGCATTGATAAGCATAATTAAGCACTATTAAGCAGCTATGGCAATAATAGGAACATCAATACCAGACCACCTCCACGCGACGCATATTGCCTGTACTGCGAGCGCGACGGGCATGCAACTGAAGAATGTAGAAGAGTAATCGACCACATAAAGAGAAGTTTTATTCAAAACCCGTTCAAAAATAATAGCGGCAAGGCGAATAAAAATTATAACAATAACGCGAACCGCCATAATAAAAAATTTTTCAACAACAGCTTTACGGAAAAAAAAGTAAAAATGCCCGGAGCAACAAAATAAATCACCAGAATAATCGTGACTGCAGCCGAGAGGACGATAACACCGCCGGCAAGTACGTTAACGATGAGCAGCAAAGAAACTAGAAGGACGCTCGCCGCAAACCCCAAGCGCCGAGCGTCGAGAAAGAAAGCCGAAAATCGAAAAGCCTCTTAATTCAGCAAATATCAAATTCCTTACCGCGGGACGGCAACCGCCAATCGTTCTACTGGATTGCCCTCAACTAAAAGAGAGGCAAGGCAAGTTTTACGCTGATTCCGGAGCAGACGTATCCGTTGTAAAAATCGGACACCTCGCACCCTGTTACCCGATCGATACGCAAAAAATAATCGAAATCCAAGGAGTAACTCCCGGCACTTCGCTCACTTTAGGCCGAGCAGCAATCAGACTGCAAGGGCTGCTATGCAACGTCCAAGTAGTACCGAACGAATTCCCCATAGAAAATGCGGGAATAATCGGCTGGGACATTATCGATCAGCATCAAGGCTGTGTCGATGCAGCAACCCAGAGCTTAAAGCTCAATGGCTTTTTCGTACCAATCGGACGAAAAAGTGACAGTGCCGCCGAGAGTAAAAATGGTGATTAGTGCTCGTGTCAGGGATAACAACGTGGAAGTAGGATGGTTCCCGCTCATGGATCTACACCCAGATCTGCTTTTTGGAAATTTCGTTGCCGAAAATATTAACGGCTGGGTTTATGCAGAATGCATAAATTTAAGCGAAAACGAAATAACGACTGCCAGCCCAGTAGTTGACCTACAGCTTTGTGAAACAATTGCAGAGAACCCGCTATACCAAGCCGATGGGAACGTCTCAGCTGAGAAGGCTACAGAATTTTCGACATGTTTAAGACGCTTGTACAACGCAAATAAGCAGGCAGAAAAATACAAAGAGGTGCGCAATTTAAGACATACAAGCCAGAGAAGATAGGGTAAACAAAATTATGGAGCTGGCAGACTTAGAGGGCTGCAATGAGGAGGAAATAGGTTATATAAGAGAGATAGTGCAGGAGTACGCGGGAGTTTTCGGATTCGAAGGCGAGCCACTACCCGCAACACACTTAATCAAACATAAAATCGTCTTGAAGTCGAACAAGCCGATACGTAACCATAGATTCAGATTTCCTCCAGCCCTAACGGAACACATGATAAGGGAGCTCGACAAGCTACGGGCCCAGAAAATAGTGATTCCTTCCAACTCAAATTACTCATCTTCGCTCTGGATAGTATCAAAAAAGCCAAACGCTCAAGGAAACAAGAAATTTAGGCTGGTTACGGATTTTAGGGCGCTGAATGACGAAACAGAGGGTAGTTGCCACCCCCTACCCTTTACAAGCGATATTTTAGAGCATTTGGCTTCGGCAAACTATATCACGGTAATGGATCTCAAGCAAGGATAGCACCAGATTGAAATGCATCCTAATTCAGCACACCTAACCGCTTTCTATGCACCCGACGGCAAGCATGGAAACCAGCTACTCCAGTATGAGAGGATGGCCATGGGGTTGAAGGAGGCAACCATAACCTTTACGAATGCAATGTCACTAGCCATAGCCGGCCTTCAGGGTGAGGAAGTCGAGATCTACCTCGACGACTTCATGGTGTTCAGTGAAACCCTCGACCAGCACAAAATTCGCCTACGCAGAGTACTCAAAAGACTGTTAGAAGCAAACCTAACGGTAGAGCCAAAAAAGTGCCAGTTTTTGAAGAAAGATGCACTAGTCCTGGAACACATCGTGGGAGGAGGCGAGATCAAAACCGATCCTGCGAAGATAAAAGCAATGCTGGAGTATCATGTACCAACGGATGAGACGAAGGTCAAACAGGTCCTCAGTCTGTTCAGCTACTATAGGCGTTTCATAAAAAATTTCGCCAAAATTGCACGCCCTCTATTCAGATTACTGCAGAAGGGCGTCGAGTTTACATGAGGTCCAGAAGAGCAAGAGGCCTTTGACACTCTCAAGAACAGATTATGCTCCGAGCCAATTTTAAAGGCCCCAGACACGTCACAGCCATTCATCGTATCCACAGATAGTAGTGATTGGGCCCTCGGCACCATTTTGTCCCAGGGCGTGCTGGGCCGTTACCAACCTTGCGCGTACGCATCGCGCTGCCTCAAGGGCAGCGAACTCAGATACCCGACATACGACAAGGAACTGTTAGCAGTGGTTTACGCAATGAAGCAGTTCCGATATTATCTTTATGGCATGAAATTTACGGTCGTAATCGATCATGAACCGCTTAATCATTTCCACACGTCCAAGCAGCCCGACTTGCGCTTCAACCGCCTAAAAGCGACCCTGCTAGGGTACGACTTTGAAATATTCTACCGACCCGGGAAGAAAAACGGTAATGCGGACGCTCTATCACGAAATCCGGTCATCGGCGAGGGCGAAATCAACCCTGAATTGCCTCGGATAAAACTCTACGAGTTTGCCGACAAGCAAAACGAGCTGGACCCGGGTGCAGAGGCAAACATACCGACAGGTAAAATGTTTATAACGCGCGCCATAAGAAAACAAGGCATTGACGGAGATAAAAAGACCAAACGCCGCGCGTCCGGTTCAAACGAAACTGAAAGCGATGAACCCGATCGGAAAAACCAAAAGGGTCCGGCGTTAATCTATAAGGCCGGAGAAATTTTGGCCATTAGAAACGATGATGACGATTTTTACCTAGGCCGGGTTTCACACGACGTCTTTCATGGAGACGAGATACTAGAAATACGGTGGTTTACGGAATCGGATCGCAGGAATATATTCACCATAAGTCATGCCGATCGAGTACATTTTGCATGCGTCCTTACCAGCACAACGATACGAAAATCTGGCAGTTGCGAATACTCGCTGAACAAAAACGAAAGGGCAAGAATAGATCAAATTATAACTGAATCAATCCAGTTTAGTAAAGGCAAATCAATGGCGCCAATAGCCGCGGACGATACAAACCAACCAGAGTCTGACGCCTCGATGAAATTGTTAAGCCCCGAATCATCGTTGTCCCCGGAGTGGGTTCCGCCAGCCTCCAAAGCAACACCCATAGAAAGCGCAGCTACAAGCTATGCCACACGCAAACAACAGGCGAGCTACGTAACGAACTGGACGAGGAGCCGAGCAGGGGAGAGGGTAAGAAATCGAAAGAAATCGATTTAGGGATCGAGCCACTGCAAACTTACAATTTTCCCCAAAAGAAAACTGGAGCGGACGGAAGGTGCGAGGGCGCAAAGGCACCTGTGATAGTGGCCTCCAGCCCAAGCGAAATCGCTGAGTCGCCAAAAACCGTAGTAGAAGGACCATATCCGCCGCATGCACCCTTAAGCCCAATCGACCAGGCAAAAAAAATCCCAATCCCGACAGACCTTCCGGCGTTACCAAAAACCCATTTAGAAACCAACCACAGCACCCTGGATCCAACACCAAACCACTCCACAGGTTCTCCCGTGGGATAATATGGCCGTGGCCAGACGGAAAATTCCGAGCAAAATTAGTCGTGGACATAGAGGAGAAAAACATAAACGGGAAAAATGGGGTTCTGATAAACGTAATCGAAAAAAAGTCGAATATTGCCTCAGATGAGGGGCCGACAAATTCTACCGCCGCCGCACCAACAGAAAACCAAGAAAAGCTCGTCACCGAAAAAAGCAGAGAAAATTCAGGTCGAAAAACTACCCCGGCCATATTAACACCAAACAGGGTATCGATCACACATCCGACAGAAACGCCAGTACTAACCGAGATCGAGGGCGAAGGCCCTTTCGAAGATTTTGAGGGTATCTTACGGAAGTATGACCGCATACCGGACCCATCCGACGTGAACTCTTCAGCCAGCTCAGTTAATGTATTTACACATACATACATCCGTAAGAAGAGCTGCGCTGAGCCCCTGTCAAGACTGCATGATCCGATGATATCCCGGCGTGGCCTCCTGCGAACTGTTTATTTTTCTCATTAATAAAATCGATCGACCTCGACATATCGGCACAGGAACTGAGGAAGCAGTTACTCGCCTCAGATGCGCTAAAATCGTGCGGCGAGCCAAATAAAACTAAGGCGATACTGAAGTCCCAAACCGAATATGGGACAGTAGACTGTGCTTATCTATTCACACGAGAATTCAACGTAAACATATGCATTCATTACGACCTACCAGATGGTAATAGAAGCTTTTGCCACCTAATAGCAAACCATTCAAACCATTACGTGCATCTACACTTGATAGATCGGCATTTTACCCCATACGTACGGGTAAATGCGCGGCCAAATTCAAGAAAATTGCAAAGGCGTCCGCACGAGTCGCCGACGCCGAGCGATGACGAGGAGTCGCGCCCTAGATCACCAATCTTAGGTAGAAAGAAGCGCGCCAGTCGAAAAATAAATAACCCGAGGGAGCGGCTCAGCCGCGACGGGAACGGCCAGTCCGGAGAACGCGAAAATGCTCCAAACGATGGTGCAGAAACTGGACCAGAGCCCGAGAACCCCGACAATTCTGCGCCGAAGAACGCGTCCAACAACGATAACCGGAGCGGCGACGTCGCACCGGACGGAGGAAGCTTACCAGCTAGCGGAAACTCAGGCGACGCTAACCGATCACAAGACCGGGAATGCCCTTCAAACCTTGCGACACCAGTGCAAGCTAGTACCAATAGCAACGAAACAGCCGACGGCGGTAATGCAGCAACCCAAGCTGCATTAAAAAACGACAACCTGAAGCGATATGTGGTCGCAAAACCGCCATGGACCATACTGGAAGGCCAAGAGCCACCGCCTTTCGTACACCTGCAATCACTAAATGAGCATCCGTTTAGGTACAGGGAAAATCTGGTTTATCTGATCTCGGCCGACAACTTCTTGACAACTGAGGTACAGGAAGCCCTTACCGAGCGGGGTTATCTAAATCCCGATGAACTAACCAGTAGAGAGTTCAAAATAGGGGAAATAAATGTAACGGAAGCTAGGGGGATACAATTAATCGGGGTGTACGTGAAAGAGCACATAGATGCGAGGCCAATGCGCGCCGACGTAAAAAAATGTGTACGCACGCTGAAAAACGTCGTGGCAGCTAAACAGCTAAAGAGTTTCGCAATAATCCGCGATCTAGCCATCCTCACGCTAGCCGAGTGGGAAAATTTCATCGACCAGTTCGACAATATGTTCATGGGCAAAAGCGTAGTTGCGGTATTGTACAAAAACAACCTACCAGTACCTCCAGTACTGGAAAGATTCAAATTGATTACGGAATACCATGAGACAGCAATAGGGAGACACCGTGGGATGAATAAAACCTACAACAAAATAGCAAATGATTTTTATTGGCGCAATATGAGACCCGACGTAAAACAATTCGTCGCGCGCTGCGCCACGTGCCAAAGCAACAAACTAGTGCGCGTGAAAACTCGATTGTCGCTATTAATCAGCAATACACCGTCGATACCTTTCGCGCAAATCTCCTTAGATTTTTATGGTCCTTTAGAAGCTTCTAAGCGCGGCAAGAAATACATTTTATCAGTTCAGGATATGTTAACAAAATACATAACCCTGACGCCGACAAAACACGCAAATGCGGAAGAGGTGACACGAGTGCTAACCGAGAAAATTATATGCGTGTTCGGACCCCCAGCGGCGATAGTTACGGACCACGGCACGCACTTTCAGAACCGCCTGTTGGAAGAATTCGCAAATATTTTCGGAATTACGAAATTCAACACTACCGCTTATCACCCTCAATCATATGGTTCTATCGAAAGGATGAACCATACCCTCACGGAATATCTAAGAAAATACGTAACTGATATCGAACGATGGGATGAGTGGACCGCGATTTGCCAGCATGCATACAATTGCACTGAGCACGAGAGTACCGGGTACACCCCGCATGAGCTGCTGTTCGGGACAAAACCTAGGACCCCGTCCAGCTTTCCCAGGGGTGAGGACGGCCTATCATATAACGCGTACGTAGAAGACGCGACGGCGAACCTCACTACCCTCCAGACAACAGCATCCATGAAATCGTGCAGTCGAAATATCGCTCTAAATACTACTACGACCGGAAATTAAACACCAAGCATTTCCGCGAGGGAGAGACGGTATACGTGTTAAAAGAACCAAAAAAAGGAAAATTTGCTAAAGAATACCTCGGTCCGTTCGAAATAATCAGAATTAATCGCGAGACGAACAACGTCACGGTACGAAGCAATGAAATCACAAAAACCGTGCATATCAATAAAATCGAGAGACCAAGCGAACTGGCTATGCAGGCTGAAAAAGACGAGTAATTGCCAGGCTCAGTCGTTTTTTTTGTTGTTTTTCTTACGCATCACTACTTCGCGATCAGCGAATCAAATCGCACCTTCATGCCGATACCCAGCGAGAGAATACCGAAGCTCAGGAAAATCGAAAAATTGCTAATAGCAATTAATCCAGAACCCGTACGCGAGATTCGCGAGACTGTAGCGTGCGAAATAAAAATAGTGTCGGGCCGCGAGATAAGATCACTCGAACAATGCGACATAAAGCTGAAAAAGCTACGCGACACGTTCTGGCTAAGACTCCACAAAACAAATTCGTGGGTATTTTCCACCCCCATACGCGAAAATATTTTCATACAGTGCCTAGGATCCGATTCCTAGGATACATCCTAGGAAATTTTGAAAAGTTTGCAAATTTCAAAAAATTTTGGGAATTTGAAAATTTTGAAAAGTTTGCAAATTTCAAAAAATTTTGGGAATTTGGAAATTTTAAAAAATTTGAAAATTCTAATTTTCCCACAAACATCAAATAAAGCCGTAGTTTTTTAGTTAACCGCAGAACAGTACAAATTGAGGCTAAAAACTCCGGTAAGGCTCCTACGTGGGCCATTCAGTTATTAGATAGGGGCAGAAAATCCCCAAGTAAAATATTTTCTTACCTTTAGTAACCCCTCGCCAAGCCAAGGCTGCAAGAAAATAGTAAAGGTACAAGCTACTACAGTTAAAATGGTTTTTACCACAAGGGCTTATGTCCACATCAAGTTTATAAATTAAAAACAAAAATATTAAAACAAACACGTGAAAGAAACGTGTAGGATGAAAAGTAAGTATAATATAAGTGAAATACCAAGCGTAAAATAATTATGGTAAGATTCTGAAAATTGCAAAATTTTGTAAAATATTTAAAACATTATACAATTAGTAGAACATCATAAAACTGTAAAATTTTGTAAAGTATTTAAAACATTATACAACTCGTAGAACATTGCAAAAACTGTAAAATTTTTAAAACATCGCAAAACTGTAAAATTTGCAAAACATCGTAATATTGTAAAATTTATAAAACCTTATAAAACTGTAAAATCTTTAGAATTTGTAAGAACGTTAAAATTTTGAAATTTTGTAAAGTAGGTAAAACTTTAGTTGAAACAGTAGTTGAAACATTTTGAAAAATCTATAAGAATTGGTAGTTTTCTTTGAAATGAAAACTTCAAATTTAAAAAAAATTGTATTTTGAAAGGAAAACGATTTAGAAGTAAATTTTATCATTAATCAAAATATATTTTTGATTGAGCATGAAATTTTAACTCTCAATCGAAAGTAAAGAAAAAAAAAAGTATTGTAACCATAGCGCAAAAACGCTAGTTATAGAATTAAGAAAATTGTGTATAGCACCTGCCAAACTGTGTTTTGTAAAGCAGCAGCGGCTGCTAACCAAGAGTAAATTTTTTACCAAGAAAAAGAGAAAAACATCAATTATGCGCTATCCGAAGGGACACAAATTAGACAAATAGTTACAAAACGGATAAAGTTACATATACAAGTGCTAGCGTGCTCCCGCGCGCTCGCATTTACACATGCTTATACACGCACGCTAGAGCAGCGCTTTATTTACCGATGTTAATGGTTTTTTTTCGAGCAACGTGGACGTCGCTCAACGCGGCCCCGCACGTGTCACGGACGAGCTTAGAGCTCCTCGCGGCAGCTCCTTATCGCAGAGCGGATGCGCGCGAGACGCGCAGTCAGCTCTGCTCGTCGCTGCTCCAGCGTTCCCTCACGCAAAAGTGCAGGGCTTGCACCTTTTGCGCGTGGGACCGCTTGCAATGGTCGCGATGCGACTGCAGCCAGCGGGCAGCTAGATTCCCGGCGACCACCAAGCTGACAGGTGCTCCTTAGCCCAATAAAGAGCAGACCCCAACGACTGTCTTCTTCTTGGCCCCCTCACCCACTCCTGTCCGTCACACATGTTATTTTAAAATTATTAGATCGCAAACAAAAAATCGCATTTTTATCGATGGACCAGGTTGTAGCGGGACAAGTTATTTACTAAACATTTTAATAGATTACTTCAAATTTTTAAATATACCATTTTTATATGTAGCTTGGACAGGCATAGCAGAAAATTTATTAAAAAATGGAAAAACTGTACATACAACATTCAAATTACCACTAAATATTACAGAGTCTACAACGTGTAATGTAAAAATTAATACTAATGATGGTAAAATATTAAAGGAAGTACAAATTATTATATTGGATGAAATTTCAATGGCGTCAAAATTTGCTTTTGAGGCAGTAGATCGTCTTTCTCAAGATATATGCGATGTAAAAGAAATATTTGGAGTCAAAACTATGATTGTTTCAGGAGATTTTCGACAAATTTTACCCGTGATGCGACATGGCAGTCGAATACACGTTATTGAAAATTCAGTTAAATCCAGTTATTTATGGCCAAATTTTATTCACATGACACTAAATGAAAATTTACGAGTATCTGGTGATGACAATCATTTTAAGCAATGGTTATTAAATGTAGGTGAAGGAAAGCGTTTAAATTTCTTGGAGGAAGAAAACGCATTAGTTGAAATTCCAAACGATCTAATTATAAAAGATCAAGATATTGTCACCGGATTATTTTGAAAAAAATAAAAATGAATTATGAAGAATTATATGGTAGAGTTATTTTAGCTCCTAAAAACAGTGATGTAAGTAATATTAGCAATGATATACAGAAAGTATAGATACAGCAGAAGACGATAATGGAAAAAATTTGGATGTTATGTTACCAACAGAATTTCTTAACACATTACTCCTAATGGACTTCCGCCTCATAAGTTACATTTAAAAATAGGTGCCATTGTAATACTTTTCAGAAATTTAAATTTGAACGAAGGACTTTGCAATAGGACAAGGTTATTAATAAGAAAATTCATGAAATATTCAATTCAAGCAGAAATTTTGAATGGAAAATACTGAAAAATTAGTTTTAATACCAAGAATAAATTTATCACCATCTAAAGAAGAAATCCTCTTTAATATGCGCCGAGAGCAATTTCAAATTCATGTTTTCAGTCATGGGCAATTATATGTTTCTCTTTCAAGAACAAGAAATAGAAAAAATTTAAAATTGTTATAATTAAACAATTCAAAAATAGAAAATAATAGATGTAAAAATAAGAATAAAAATGAAAATTACACTAAAAATATAGTATTTAAGGAAGTCTTGTAAAATATAGTAAAATATAGAATAAATATCGTAAAATATAAAAAAACACTACATGTAGCACTATATACAGAAATAAAAATCGGCAGCATCATTTTAGTAAATAAAGCGCCACAAAAAAATTAAAAATCGGCAGTAGTATTTTAATAAATGCAGCGCTGTAAAAAATAAAAATCGGCAGCAGCATTCTAATAACTGCAGCGCTGTAAAAAAATAAAAATCTGCAACGCTACTCTAATCAATGCACCGTTGTAAAAAATCGAAATCGGCAGCAACATTTTAATAAATGAAGCGCTGAAAAAAAGGATAAATCGGCAGCAGGATTTTAATAAATACAGCGCTGTGAAAAAATGAAAATCGGCAACAGCATTCTAATAAATGCAGCGTTGTAAATATAATCAAAATCGGCATCAGCATTTTAATAAATGCAGCGCAATGAAAAAATAAAAATCGGCAGCAGCATTTTAATAATGCAGCGCTGAAATAAAATAAAAATTGGCAGCAGCATTTTAAGAAAAGTAGCACTGAAGTTAAAAAGAAAAAAAATTAAGAAATGTAAGGGACAAAATTACATGACTTGTCAGAAACTTACCAGCACGTCCTCGTCGTGAGAGTCGGGAAACGAAAATACGTTGGCTAACGCTGGGAAAATACAGAACTATTTTTTGTTTCAGACATTGCATTTAAATACACAAGTATTACCTGGGTATTGTATTTCATTTAATTTATACAAAATACTACTAAACTACTACTTCCCTTATTTTACACAAAATACTACTCTCCGTAGACGATGTCCAGGTGTCAGGGTGACCTCCAGGTCAACGGCAGATCGTCTACCAGTAGTGGCACCAGGTAGACATAAGATTTAGTGAAAAATCCGGAAACTTCCCGTAGCCGACGTCCAGGTGTAAGGGTGACCTCAATTCAACGGCACATCGTCTACGGAGAGTGGCACCAGGTAGACATAGGATTTAGTGAAGAACCCGGAAACTCCCCGTAGACGATGTCCAGGAGTCAGGGTGACCCCCAGGTCGACGGCACATTATCTGCAGGGATGGCCGACTACCGGATGACAAAAAAATATTTTAAACATACATAACCTCAAATATCTCGAAATTGAAAGGGTTTTGTGATCTAGGCAAATAACTCGTTAAAGAGATAGTAAAAATCTACCGTTATGGAATGTTTCAGATCAAATGCTGCCGATTACTCCAGTATTGGTAGATGACTAAAAATCGTAAGAGCCTAAAAAATTTTACAGAATACTCTTCTCCAAATTCATAATCATTCCAAATTTTTTCAAAAATAATCCTTCTTATATTTAGCAGATATAACCTAGTGGAAATGACATCTGTGAAAATTGTGAAAAACTATGAAAGTAATGTGAGAAAGTGTGTAAAAGTGTGAAAATACACATACTTTTGGAACATTTGTTACAAACAAATATGCACATTTTTTCACAGTTTGTCGCAGTTTTTTCATAGTTTTTCACAGTTTCTCACACTTATAAAAAACACGTATTTTATCTAATAAAGCTTGAACAATTTCTTACAGCTTTTCACACTTTTTCACAATTTCTCACATTTTTTTTCGTTATGTTCTCTTATATAAAGGAAATTATAACTATGAGAAATTGTGATAAAATGTGAAAAACGGTGAAAAACTATGTAGAAACTGTGACAAAATTTATGAAATATTCTATAATATTTTTTAAAATCCTGTTTGAAATGTAACATTTCCACATTTTGAAATTTCTACTAGGGACAGTTTGAATAAATTATGACTTCGTGAATAACAAAACAAGGGAAATAGCTTATTAAGAATTCGGGTCAGAAAAGATAGGTAATTTTATGATCTTTCAATGCATGATTACTTGTTCGACGATATTACTTCTAAGTACCAAAAAACCCGAAAAACTAAAACTCAAAAATCTAAAAGCCGCTAAAGAAACAAAAACGCCTCGAAAAACAAAAAAAAGTTTTTTTGTGTACCGTGAATATTCAGAGTAATATTGATTCACATCCTCGCCAGTACACACACACGCACGCACGCACGTACGCACGTACGCACGCACGCACGCACTCACATACACACATGCTCATACACACACGTACACACACACGCATACACACACATACGTACATATACACACCCGCCCACACACACACACACACACACACACACGTACGCACGCACGCACGCACGCACGCACGCACACACACACGTACACACACACATACACACACAATCGCATACACACACAGTTAATAATTTTTTTTACTATCACAAAACTTCCTGAATGAGGAAGCAAAATATGCTTTTTAAAAAAAAAATTAAATCAGCATTTTTTGTTGCAAATTACCCGAAGAATACGTTTACAAAACTTCCTCAATGAGGAAGCACGCATTTTTAAAAAATGCTTTTTAAAAAAAAATTAAAACAGTTTTTTTTGTTGCAAATTACCCGAAGAATACGTTTGAATTTTTTCAGACTTTATTTCTAATATTTTTGATTCGTTGTATTAAGGACAGGAAAGTTGCCGTGCGTGGATGTGGAAAGAGGATGGGTGACTTGCGTTATTTACACGTAACAATTAAGCTACGTGGTTCTCTGATGGTTGGACGCATTAAAGAAAAATTTAAAAAAGGAAACTATTTTTCTTATATTTAAAGCTTATCCTACGACGGATAGTGCACGTGCACTCGTTCGTGTATATAACATGATCTACTGAGTGTATACTACCGGATTAATACCTGTAACGCAGATTGTAAGAAGCAGTAACAAAAGTATTCGCAGCTAAAATGTAAAAGCTATACGAGTATCAGATTTATATGAGCCGCATTCATACTCAGGCTCAACTTCTTTAATTTCTACTGAATCAGCTGTTGTCTATTTTTCGAAGTAATTATCTATTTGCTGTTTTAAATTTTTCTCCTACTTTATCAACTGGTACGATCAAGTCGACATTTCCCCGCGATGATAGCGAGTGTGTGTTGGATCGCTGAGTTTTGTTATTTGTATCTGTTAATATGTAGATTTGCAGTGTTATCAAAGTAATTGATATGATTCTTTGAGTGATCGCGACATTTGTTTCAATATTTCGTTTATTTAATTTTTTTTTAAATAATGCTAATTTTCTTCAGTACCTGCGAGCTATTTCATTCTGTCGACTACTGTTTGTTAACAAAAAGGGCATAAGTCATTCTATTTATTTATTTATTCTGTATTTTTATTAAAAAAAACGATGCGACTTAAATAAAGGTAACCATATTTTATTTTGTGAGCATGATATACTTTAATTTGTTTGTTTATTCGATTATTTAGCTTCAGGTGATGCTAAACCCACTTGTTACCGTAAAATATGGGGAACCACTTTTTTCATTCAATATTTAATTTTGAGAAAATATCTTTTTGAAAATTTGTTGTTTTTGAGTAGGACAATAACGTTTCATAGAGATATGTACTCAAAATTAAAATTAAAATAAGAAAAGTGGTTCCTCATATTTGTCGGTGACTGGTGGCTTTAGCATCACCTTAAAGTAGACAAAATGATACAAGTGTTCGAAAGCCGAAAAAGATACACAATGAAGTTGTCAAAATAGATTTTTACTTCACTTTACTTTATTTTTAAAAGAGATTTTTTTGTTCTTTGGAATCGATGCCCATAATGTTTTCATTTCGTGGTGGCTATTCAGTTGATCCCTTTTAATATCAGTACACAGAGGCATTTGTTCACTCTAAACTACATTCTTATTTCGGATAGCATGAATATGCCAACCATATTTCTATCAGTTCATAGAGACATTTGTTAACCCCGGACTGTATTCTTATTTCGGACAGCATGAATACGCTAACCATATTTTTATCAGTTCATAGATGCATTTGTTAACTCCGGACCTGTATTATTATTTCAAACATCGCCAATGCGCCAACCACATTTCTATCAATTCACAGAGGCATGTGTTAACTCCGAACTGCATTCTTATTTCGTTGGTACAGATAACTTTGACATCGTTAATGTTTTTCTTGCACTTAATGACTCTCTGAATCTAAAATTACGTATAAATTTGCTTCAGGTTTCCGTATAATCAGCTTTCAGAAAAACTTGTTTCTTTTTGTCTATGCACTGTTTTACAAAAGTGGTGCTGAATAAGAGTTTGTAACATATTTTTATATTTGTGGATTTTGCGTTATGCTCTATTTTTGTATATTATGGTCACGGAGAGAAATACAAATATGATTTACTGTTTAAAATTGATTATTTATTTTTAAAAATTAAACAGCATTTATTAATTATTGTTTATCATTCCTAGAAAAATTTGCATTTATCATTAATTATTTATTACTTATGAAAAATACTCTGTTATTTTACGTCCTTGACGTTGCCAGTAATAGCAGAATAAGGAGAAATATTTGATGCTATGAGTGTAAGTGTAGCGCTCATGCGCGACTTTGAGCCGATAGGATTTTCTTTTTGTATGACTGCGGAAATTCCTCATTTTCATATCTGCTTGAAGTGTGAAGCATCATCTGAATAAATGTCCGGTCCTGTGACAATATTCACATCTAGTGCTTACAATTACCACTGATTTTCGGGCATCAATTTGAGCATTCTGAAAAAAATTTACTGCGCTATACTTAAGAACGACGCTCCGATGCTTTACCACTATAGATACGTCGAGGTTGAATCGCAACCAATGCATGTACGAGTACTTGATTGTTCGCATTAAATGCAGGTATGGTAACCAGTGTTTGATTTCGCTGGTTATGGCCATAATCCAGAGAAAAATTATGCATTTGAGCTGACACTTGATGCTGCACTAAGAGCGCCATCACAGTAGACTGCCCTAAGCGTTCACTTACCGACGTTGGATATCAAAAATCATAAAATTGCATGACTAACTCATAAAGAGTGGCATCGGATGTTAATGGTATGATTCGCTTGTTGAATGATCGTGCCCGCCGCAGGAGGTGGTTGCATTTACCTGCAAATAAGTTAGTCCGTGTATATATTTTAGTAACAATGATGAGTCGCATAAACAGGCAAATATGTTAAAGTATTATACTTTGTCAGATATTCGATAAAGATTGATATTGAGAGCCATACTTTTCTCACGCACAAATATATAAATGGATCTAAATTCATGGTTTCTATTTGTCCACACATTTAAGTCAGTATACGCGAAAGAGCGGTGATGCAGGCAAGAAATGACTGACTATCTGCTTGCGTAACGACTCGGCTATGCATGATTCAGAAGATGTAACTCAAAAAAGGGCTGCAATATTCTACAGTTTTATGATAACTTTGAGCATAAAGAAGTTAGTTACGACATTGACAATGAACATATAACGTTCTCTTGCATTCCAACATCTTGAAAGTGTAAAACCTGCAATTTGATACCGCTGAATAGATAGATAGATAGATATATGATATTTTATTTGATCTGTAAGTAAAAAATATGTACAAAGTTAGAAAAAGCTTAGAATAAACACAGATTATTTATCACGAAGATGTTTCCGTCATTAAGTTCCATATTAGACATTTATTTATCTTACTATCACCTTATAACTCTATTGTAGTATAATTTAGAATCAAGTCTCACTGATTATCAAGGTGTTTGAGTTCAGCAACAACCCACGGTGGCAGTTCTTTTTTCTTTGGTCTGACTGCTTTAGGTTGTCGACAGCAGCCATGGTATTCTGGCTAAGATGTTCTACTCTACTGCCGATATCCATGCCTGGGCAACTGATTGACGACGACTCGTATGCATCGTGTAGAGTTAGGAGCTCCTACAGCCTAATAAATTTAAAATCGCTGTATGAGAAGCTGGAGAAACCAGGGAGGGTCTTGGATGCCTCAATGTCAATCGAGACATTAATGATGTTATGTTTGCTAAGAAAGGTTGTCATTACGTTATTCAAATCCAGCACTACGTCATTGTCGTTGGTAAAAATTATATAAATCTATGTTGGAGAATACTAACCTCATATTGATTTCAAATGCCAGAACCTTAACAAAATTTGCATCCTGAGACGCTGATAGCACATTCGCGTTTAAATCTCACATAACAATGCTACGATCGTAGTCTACCAAATATGATTTCAAATCATCTACAAGGTTAGAATTTTTTAACAAAACATTGTAAACATGTTTCTCTTCTGCATCCTACATGTAAGATATTCAGGAAATCCCGGTTTCTCTTGGTCTACCATTGTCAGCAATTAGCACAACAAAGCCGCTTTACACACATTGTGTATATAAAGGACACCAAGTTCTTCCTGCATATTCCCATGTTGCCTAATTATCAAAAAACTATCAACCTGAACGCATACTCCATCACCTATCTGTGCCTGAAACGCGTCTCATTCCCGCCGAATGTTTGGTAGAAGGCACGAGCTGTCCTAGTAAATTGACGGCAAATTTCCATATGTTTTTTAGACGTGGCCGTGTTTATGAAACCCGCCTTGAATCCCGCACATTCCGCCACTCCTCTGATACTTCTATCTAGTTAGTCCTGGACGGCGAGGACCTAGCGTTGACTTTATAGCTGGATAAATATGAGAATATTATATGTTAGTTTCAAAGAAGTTTTTTTTAAATTTGTTTTAAGTGAATTTTCTTAATCCATAAGGCTAGGTTATGGTGTGGGAAAAATTTCAATAAATAACTTCTTGTAGTTTAAGAGAATATCAAATAAATCAAACTTTAAGAATAACCAATACACAGATATTCAAAGTAAAAATATTAGAAAATCTAGATAGATTATATATCTTTATTTTATCCTGAATGATTAAATTCTCGATCTTATTATCTGTGTATAAGTTTTTCTGAAAGTTTGATTTACTCTATTTTCTCAAACTACTTTAAGTAATCTTTTGAAATTTCGCTCACACCATTACCTTACCCTATGGATTATGAGAAATCACTTAAAACAAATATTTTTTAAATGTCATAAAAAATAATATATAATATTCTTATGATTTATTCAGAACTAAAGTCAGCGCTGGGTCAGAAGGGTCTTTTTAATCTAATTATAATACTGTTTGCAAATTCAGTTGTTTTATTACATTAAAAAGACTCTCCTGACAGAGTGTTGACTTTAGATCTGGATAAAATATGAGAATATTAGGGTTACTTTTAGCTTAACAGTCTTGACAGGTTTCACCAACCTATGGCGGGGAACATTATGGCACGAAATTATGGAAGTGCTACTGTGCCATTGCTGTGAGAACGTGATGGATTCAAAAAAAGAGCACAGCGCTCTCATATTCTAGACCTATAGTGCTATCATAATTGGCACCGCAGTGGTACCTATAAAGACTATAACGTTCTAAAACTTCTTTCCGTGTAGGATCTACGACTCTACGCAGCTCGGCCTGCCCGGCACTATGGTTTCCAATGCCAGCACCGGTCTACGAAGCCCGGCGTTGGATTAAGAAGCCAGCGCGGGTCTACGGAGCCCGGCAACTACAAAGTTGTCTTAAAAACATGTTTTGTTTACTGGGAAGCTTGGCGCTGGTTGACGATGTCAGCGCGCCCGTCGGCGCAGCTCGGTACTTGTGTAAGTAGGTACATGTCGGCGCAGCCTTGGCATGTACATGCGCCGAGCTGCGTAGACTGGCGCTGACTGTGCTGGCTTTTTAATCCAGCGCCGGTCTACCGAGTTCGGTGCTGGATTAAAAAGCCAGCACAGCCAGCGTCGGTCGACGCAGCTCGGCGTTGGATTAAAAAGCCAGTATCGCTCTACGAAGTTCGGCGCTGGATTAAGAAGCCAGCGCATGTGTACGAACCCAGTAAACGAAAGCTATCTTAAAGACATGTTTTTGTAATGCAAAGTCGTTTTAAAGACAGGTTTTGTTTACTGGGAAGCTTGGCGCTGGTTGACGATAGCAGCGCACTTGTCGGCGAAGCTCGGTGCTTGTGTAAAACGTCATCATCGGTCTACATGAACTCGAACGCAAGTAGGTATATGTCGGCGCAGTCTTGGCATGTACATGCGAATAGCGTGAGGTAGCAGATCTCGGCGACTTTGTGCGTGCGACCGCGCTCACGTACTCAAGTCGGTCTTAATGCGGGGCTGATATACTAAAGCGAGTTAACCTCGGCACGGGTATACGCGTGGCGTTGCCTACGCAATCAAGCGCATGCAAGCTATTCTCGTAGGTAGTATTATAGATTATGGTATTGATGCATGCATATTACACTATCCTGTCAGAAGTAACTCGTGCGCGCACAAAACATTTTCGATACTCGTGAATGCGGTTCTGGATCTTTGGTCCCGCAAATAATAAGTACATTGTGGGCATATGAAACCAATGTGCACATAATACGAACGCTTGTGCGTATCATATCAGCGTCTCAGGAGTTATAACTTAAAAAAGCGAGCGTACATGTACACCAACGTCGAGACTACCCCGTGCGCAATTTACTCCCAAGACAATTAATTGGTATAAAGTAACATGCATGCACGCGAGTCAATCTTAATAGTGGTGTATAATACGCGTTTGAGAGTAATTCATTTTGACGCGCATAAAGTGCCCAAAATGATCATTAATCCATTAAGGACGAGAAATATAGATTTTTTTGTTGATTTTCGAGCTTCATTCGTAACAGGAAAAAAAAATAATATATCCAAAATCACGTATTCCACTATTTTTCGGTATGCTCTTTTGATTATTGAGGTTTAACTTGCATTTTAATTGCTCCAAAAACCAACATGGCGGATTTTAATTAAAAAATGACTGAAAATTTTTTATTTCATAATTTTTTTCCGCCTTGAAATACAGTGCGTCTCATAACTATAGAAACACCACAAATTTTCACGTTTAAATGTGTATATTATACCTTTTTTTAAAGAACCTGTAACTTTGGAAGAAAAAATCCGAGGATAATTTTGCAAAAAGCCAATGAATGGAAAATATATTCTCTTTAAAACATTACTAGAATATTTCTTTCGCATCAACATTAAAGAAGTTATCGTTGTTTCATAACTATAGAAACACTTTAAATTTTTAGACCCATTTAAATCAATGTACATTTTTTATTTAGTATTCAAGTTTCGTTTAAACCGTCCGTGAATTTTTCATAAGTTAATGTAGACACAATATTTTGGTAACGTCTAAAAGAGAATAAAATTGCCTTTTATTTGCTATTTTTAAAATTATCCTTGGTTTTTTGCTTCGAAAGTTACAGGTTTTTTAAGAAAAGGTATAATACACAGAAAATATATAATACACAGATTTAAATGTAAACATTTTTGGTGTTTCTATAGTTATGAGACGCACTGTAGTAATATAGATGTTTCCGGATTTGAACCAGAAGTGCACAAAATAGTTTAACTTGATGAGCGCATTTTTTTTTGGTTCTAAATAATCCTTACCTCCCCAAAATGGCATTATATTTACTGAAAGAACATAGAATGATAAAAATATGTGAACCATTGATTTAACGTACATTACTAGCCGTTGAATTTTCACAAAAAGTGATATACGTGAGTTTTCGAGATCGTTTGTCAAAACGTCGTCATCAGATTTTCAAAATTCAAAATGGCGGATCAAATATTGCGGTCAAAAATTCGAAAAACCTTTAGATTTTACTCAAAATAGGTATGCAGGGGTTTTCGAGGTCGCTGATGATGGTTTCGCCATCAGATTTTTCAAATTCAAAATGTCGGATCCAATTTGGCGGTCAAAAGTTCAAAAAAAGCTTAGATTTCTCTGATAATTGGTACGCGGGGGTTTTCGAGGTCGCTGATCACCGTTTCGTCATCAGATTTTTCAAATTCAAAATGGCGGATCCAATATGGCGGTCAAAAGTTCGGAAAAAGCTTAGATTTTGCTGAAAATTAGTAGGCAGGGATTGGGTTTTCAATGTCGGTGGTCACGATTTCTCTATCAGATTATCAAAATTCAAAATGACGGATCCAATATGGTTGTCGAAAGTTAAAAGAACAGCTTTGTGTTTTGGTTCGTTAGCCATTACTTATGAATGTTATCTAACTCTACCTACGTCGAGGTGGACGAGAAAGAGTCTCTTTTATATTTATGTTATTTTTTATCTAATATTTATTTGGGTTTTTTGATTTTTTCATTTAATTCCATTCATTTTGTTTACTCTTTTCCATTCATCTGATCATTTAATTTTTCAAATCACTTCCATGAAATGTTATGAGACAGTCCTTACAGTAATATACAGTAAATTACAGGTATTACAATACTTATACGTTCGAATCACACATTTTTGAGAAGAACATTTGTTTCTGGGAGGTTTTACGACAAAATACGTGCGATTTTCGATAACGTTTTTTTCCAACATCACAATAATGCTTTGCGAGACTCAAAGCAAAGTCTTTCGATGATTTTGATGATGCAAATAATGATACATAACCCTTAATTTTTTTGAATCAATAGAACCTTATACGTTTGAAAACGCGATTGATTGGCCAGAATACCTAATACAGTTATATATCTAAAAGATTATATAAAAGAGTAGGATAATCTTGAAAATTTCTTGTAAATTAAGGGTTATATACCATTATTTGGATTATCAAAAAATCATTTGAATAAACAACATTTAATTTGCATAAAATTGCCATTGACACAGCAATGGGCCTTGATACCTGGCCAAAAGTTGCATTACTAACATTTGCAAATAATTATCTTATTTGATGTATAGCAGCATTAATTTTAGCGTATTATTGAAAAATTCTAGAATTATTATTTTCAATATTTTATTCTGTAGGAGAGACAGGAGCTAAAAGTAACATATTTTAAAAAGGAAGCTATACTTTTGAAGCAGATATTATTTTTATATATTATTGTTTGTAAGCGTGTCGTGTCGTTTATTTAGCTAATATTCAGGCAAGGAATATTTGAAAATTATTTAAGGAGTTGATTCCTTTAAAAATTGTATGTTAAGATTTACCCCTGTTACTTTCAGCCCCTATCTACCCTACATAAAATTTTGTATAAGATTATTTTAAAGCATCGAGTAATAAAGGTTTTGCATCTGATTTTAAATTTTGTTTTCAAAAATCTTAAGAAATGGGCTCATATACACATGTAGAATTCATACAGCTCGCTGTAAATGCAACTCATTTTCTTGCCGCTAGGCGGCGAGAC
This sequence comes from Gastracanthus pulcherrimus, assembly GCA_949152435.1. NCBI lineage: Eukaryota > Metazoa > Arthropoda > Insecta > Hymenoptera > Pteromalidae > Gastracanthus > Gastracanthus pulcherrimus. The sequence continues at coordinate 61,769,629 of OX424573.1, read as the reverse complement.
ATACGCGGTGCGCTTCCCTGTGACAGAACAGTGAGGCCTCGGGCATATCAGGAAGCTCACTCTTTCGCAACACGCGACAGTCTAAATTTGATGCAAACTGTCTTCTCGATATTTTCCGTGTTAGAGATCACGTTTGAGTGGCAGGCTAACGGATAAATACATACTGTCATTATTTAGAGGGAAAAAATTCATGGTAATAAAGTGAAATTTCAATAATTTTTCTACAATCTACTTGATATTTGATAAAATTGATACATAGTTTTGTTGAATATATCTGGAATATTCTAATTATAATCACGAGTCCTATCTTTCTATTTATCTGTGTTTTTGTTTGTTCATTTATATAAGAATGGCCCCAAAACGTAAGAGAAAGTCGACTTGTAGTTATACGGTTATGAAGTTGATACTTCTAACGATAATTATGATGAAATTTTGCTAATACCAAATTCAATCGATTCTGGAGGATCGGACTCAGAATCCGATAGCCAACAATTGAATGACGATCGTCACGATAATTCTGATGATATTGATGATATCTTATCACAATATTCATACAAAAAAGTTTCAAGCACATACGTTGAAGATCAAACTAAATTAGAGAAAGATCACACCTACGATTGGGTAGATGGAGAGAAAAAGTATGATAATGATAAGGAGAACGTATCTTTTCTGAGCGTAAGTCAGAAGAGAACAATTTCTAACTCTTCACATGTTCAGCTATTTGAACAATTTTTCTTAGATGATATGGAAAATTATATAGTGGAAGCGACCAATAAAAATGGATATTCTCGTACTTTAGATGACTTGAATACCTTCATAGAAATACTGATTCTATCCAGTTTCAACAAACGCAAATCTCAGAAGCATTATTGGTCACTTGACCCACTCCTGTCTTGTGACATCGTTCGATCGTCTATGCGACGTGATACTTTTATGAAAATAAAATCGAAAATAAAGTACTCAAAACCTACTGATGAAAATAAATATGATAAAGCATGGCGAGTTCGAAATTTATTGAACATATCTGCCGCTTGAAAATACTAGCGTGTCTTTTGACCTAAAAAGCGAAGGACAGGAGTAAATCCTAAGAATTTTTCGAAAGTCTACGATTGTAATTGTAATCCTATCTTATGCTCATTGCTTATCGGAAACGAACGGAAAAGTCGGTATAACTTAAACACGATCGAAACGGCGACCGGAAATGAGTGTTCCTTTTCGGAATCGCATTCTGAGGGTCAAATAAAGGGCGCTCAAGAGTCTTTTTTTGTATGTTTCGCTAAAATGTTGATTTATCGAGATAAATCAATATTTGTTATAGGAAGTCGTTGTGGTGGTTGCCATGTCAGTTGTTATGGAAATCAATACAAATACTGATTTGCTTATTTGCATTTAGTAATAAATTAAGTTTTTGGTGAAAAATCATAAAAAATCGGTTAAGCGCACTTTATTAGACTTTCAGAACGCGATCCCCAAAAAGAAATATCAAGCCGAGCGGCCGTTTCGCCAAAAAGTGGAAACGAAGTTAAGGTCGACAAAACAGCCTTGTTGAAAATAAATACGTATTTTCATTACGTAACAAATTCGAACGTTTTAATATGTTTTCTTTGGTACATATCAAATTTTCAAGCTTAATTCATTCTTAATTATTTAAACAAAACTATGGAAAATGACAGATAACATAGTCATATATCCTATTTTTAGTGTTATCATCCGCATGGTACTTCCAGTCAATAGTTTCCAGATATAGAAAAACAGTGTAGTTTTTAAAGAAAACTATAGCTTAAAATTTTGATGTGTACCAAAAATACGTACCAAACATACATATTAAAACATATGAATTTTTTACGTAATCCAATTACGTAACGAAAATATGTATCTATTTTCAACAGGGAGGACTATGGCATGCCCTTAAACTAATGATATTCGTTTTTTTTTGTAAATCCATGGACCAGTGTGTTACAAGTCAGACAAAAATGGTCTTGAACCTTCCTCTTCACAGATTATATTTTTGTCCGGTTTTAAGAAACCGAAGATGTACAACATTTACTATGTGCTGATATCCTTCAAACGTACAACGAAATTACTAGAGAATTATCTCGGGGTTCACGCGGATCACTTGAAATTTGCTGTCAAAACATATTATTTTCGTTTTGATATACATAAAATTATAAAATAACAGGTTCCGGACTCAAAGTAGTAGCCGACGTCAAATTCGGGACCGAGAGAAAAATCGAGGCGGTCATTGTCCTGCTCGCGGCGGGCGTGGTTCCCCCTTTAACGATCCGGGTGTGGTAATGGAGTATCAACGGAAATAATAACTTCCAATATTATGAACGGTAATGAAAAGCAACGTTCGGACGTGGTGGTCGCAATTGTTCACAACTATTCGGCCGTTAATCGGGTGGGGAAAAATTGTGTCAACACTCTTGCTTCGGCCGGATGGTCAGGTTCCCGCTACCGTGCCAACGAAAAAACTCATGCGTCTTTTCACGCCATGGGTTGTCCGCATATGTAACCAGGAACTTGTACGCGAATATGTGGGCGCCAAAAGTAAATTTATTGGACTTAAGTTAAGGCATATCAACGTATCGTCTCTGGATCAGAAAACGAGTAACAGCCTAATCCGAAGAAAAATTGTTATTAAGAAAAGTATTCTCTCTGCGACTGATCTGCTCGCAATCGTTGTGTCTCAGAGCAGCATTGTCAGTAGCAAGATACTGCCACGGGCGGAAGAAAAAATTGTCGCACCGTTCGAGAATTCAAAAACATCCGGGCAATCAGTAGTCCTAGCGGTCCAGGACTAACTAGATAGAAGTATTAGAGGAGAGGCGGAATATGCGGAATTCAAGGCGGGTTTCATAAACACGGCCACGCCTAAAAAACATATGGAAATTTGCCGTCAATTTACTAGGACAGCTCGTGCCTTCTACCAAACATTCGGCGGGAATGAGACGCGTTTCAGGCACAGATAGGTGATGGAGTATGCGTTCAGGTTGATAGTTGTTTGATAATTAGGCAACATGGGAATATGCAGGAAGAAGTTGTTGTCCTTTATATAGACAACGTGTATAAAGCGGCTTTGTTGTACTAATTGCTGACAATGGTAGACCAAGGGAAACCGAGATTTCCTGAATATCTGACATGTAGGATGTAGAAGGGATACATGTCTACAATATTTTGTTCAAAAATTCTAACCTTGTAGATGATTTGAAATCATATTTGGTAGACCACGATCGTAGCATTGTTATGGGAGATTTGAACGCGAATATGCTATTAGCGTCTCAGGATGCGAATTTTGTTAATGTACTGGCATTTGAAATCAATATGAGGTTAGTATTCTCCAACTTAGATTTATATAATTTTTACCAATGACAATGACGTAGTGCTGGATTTGAATAACGTAATTGTGACCTTTCTTAGCAAACATAACATCATTAATGTCGCGATTGACATTGAAGCATCCAAGACCCTCCCTGGTTTTTCCAGCTTCTCATACAGCGATTTCAAATTTATTAGGCTGAAGGAGCTCCTAACTCTACACGATGTATACGAGTCGTCGTTAATCAGATAACCTAAAGCAGTCAGACCAAAGAAAAAAGAACTTCCACCGTGGGTTGTTGCTGCAAACACCTTGATAATCAGTGAGACTTGATTCTAAATTATATTACAATTGAGTTCTGACGTGATAGTAAGATAAATAAATGTCCAATAGGGAACTCAATGGCAAAAACAACTTAGTGATAAATAATCTGTGTTTATTCTAAGCTTTTTCTAACTTTGTACATATTTTTTACTTACAGACCAAAAAATATATATTATATCTATTTATCTATTCAGCGGTAACAAATTGCAGGGTTTACACTTGAAAGATATTGAATTGCAAGAGAACGTTATATGTTCATTGTCAATATTGTAACTAACTTCTTTATGCTCAAATTTCTCATAAAACTATATAATAATGCAGCCCTTTTCTCAGTTACATCTTCTGAATCATGCACAGCCGAGCCGTTACGCAAGCAAATATCTAGTCATTTCTTGCCTGAATCACCGCTCTATCGCGTATCCTGACTTGAATGTGTGGACAAATAGAAACCCTGAATTTAGATCCATTTATATATTTGTGCGTGTGAAAAGTAAGGCTCTCAATATCAATCTTTATCGAATATCTGACAAAGAATAATACTCTAACATATTCGCCTGTTTACGCAAATCATTATTGTTACTCAAATAAATATACGAACTAACTTATCTGCAGGTAAAGCAACCACCTCCTGCGGCAACAGTGATATTGGTTACAGTGATAGCACGTGTGACAATAATGATATTTGTGAATATGACAAGAAGGATTCTAAAATAGTAGATTATTTAAGAAAATTGACTACAAAATGTAAACTAGCTCATTCAACATTAGATAAATTACTTCAAGTGATAAAGCCTTACCATCTGGAGGTACCATTATCTTCAAAAAGTCTTCTCAAAACCAATTTAGGATTCAAAAACCTCATAAAAGAATTTAACCCAGCGGATGCAACTGATGACTCTGACTTTGTATATTTTGGGATCACCCGGCATTTACTGTGAATGTAAAATTACATGCTGACAAACTATTGCACCTGCAATTTAATGTTGATGGATTGCCGCTTGATCGCGCGCTAACCGGCCAAAGCACAATAAGCTACTTTTCGGTTTGAAACCTGCCTATAATTGATCGCGGTAATAACGTCGTACGAAATTGCAGCTAACGGCACTTTACGATAGCCCGGAACACTTATGGTGGTTGAGAGGATGCGGAGTCTGAGGGAAAATAAGTTTAGGATTCACACGGATTTTAATGTAAAATATCACAAAATAATGTGAGCATTTATTGCTCTTAAAAGTAACTGTATACAGCTTGTATTAAAGTGTAACTGTTAGTGTAAATTAACACGCGGTCGCGAGAACAGGCGTCGCGAGACGCGCACCGAGCTTGCCATAGCAGCAGTCAAGCCGGAAGAGAGTGAGCTCAGCGAGTATAATCAGTTTTGATCTCGCTTCGCCGAAATCAGGAAGGAAGAAAGTGGGAGAAAGCGCGCACCTGTGTCCTTTCTCGCAAGAAATAATTCGTGCGAGCACTTCAAATCTTGCGAGAGAGAGACACACAGTGTGCGCGAAGTGCAAACGGCTCGAATACCGCTCTTTCGTTCAAGCTCAGTGAAATTTTGACCTATTTTGGGTAAAATATATCATTCAGACAATATTTATAAGCCATTTATAATAGCTGTGCATTTAGGAAAAGGTAAACCTAAGTCAGTAGAAAAGTACTCTTCTGATTTTATTGAAGAATTAAACAACTTGCTAAAAAATGGAATTCAGATTGAAGGAAAAATTTTTCATATAAAAAAAAATGTAATATACGTGACAGACCTACCAGAGCTTTTATCAAATGCATAAAAGGCCATACAGCACATTATGCCTGTGAACGCTGCTGTGTCCAAGGTACATACCTTAATAATCGAGTAATATACCTATCGACAGGCAGCGTTAAACGGACTGATACACCATTTAGGAAGTTGGAAAATCAAGAACACCACAACAGTGGTTCACCATTAACTTTAATAGAACGACATATTAATATGGTGAATGATTTCGTTCTGGATTTCATGCATTTAGGCTGCCTTGGAATTACCAAGAAATTATTCAACGATTATTGGCTAAGCACAAGTCACAAAACAAAATTCTCAAGATCAGATATTCTACGCATTTCACATAGACTCATGAATCTATCAGACCAAGTACCATGAAAGTTCCAACCTACGACTAGATCATTAGGGAAGATAAGCAAGTGGAAAGCCACTGAGTTCCGCTTTTCAATGTTATATTATGGTCCGTTTGTTCTAAAAGATTTATTACCTGAAGAATTATACAATCATTTTTTGCTTTTACACGTGGCGTGTAGAATCTTGTTATGTAAAAAGTTATACAGTAAATACGTACACGATGCAAAAATATATCTTATCAGATTTGTTCTTTTGGTTCAACAGCTATATGGATTGGAGTCGTAGATTCTTAATGTACACTCATTGGTACATCTAGCTGAAGATGTTAACAATGTGAATTGTTCACTCAGTAATTTAACCGCATTTTCTTTTCAGAATGCTTTGGGACAAATTAAAAAATCTCTGAGAAGTGGAAATAGACCATTAGCTCAATTGTGTAAAAGGATGGAAGAAGAATTGATGAGTGACTATGAAAAAGTGTCAGATATTTCAAAGTTTAAAATTCTGAGATCTCGCTATAAAAATAATCAATTAAATATACAATAAGTATTATACAATGGAAGAAGAATTGATGAGTGACTATGAAAAAGTGTCAGATATTTAAAAGTTTAAAATTCTGAGATCTCGCTATAAAAATAATCAATTAAATATACAATAAGTATTATACAATGGTTATGAACTTTTTACAAAACAGCCAAACAATGCTGTTTCGTTGGAAAATGGTATATTAGTACAAATTGAAAGTATATTTTCAATATTAACAAGTAATATAGATGGCATAACACTGGAAGCAACTTAAATTTATTGGACTCAGCTTTTAAATACCCAACACGCTCATCATTGTTGCAGACTTTCATGGTCGAAGAACCTCCTATTCTAGAGAAAGTTCAATTTGTCCTAAGTGCAGTTGACTGTAAAGTTGCACTGTTGAAAGTATTTGAGCTGCCCTCTGATAAAAAGAAATGATATGCAATTCCCTTATTGCACAACGTTTAAGTGCCCAAATCTGATCAAGATTTCTAAATTTTATTTATTTATGTAAATTATTTATGTGTTGTATTTTTAATTTTAAAAAATATTTTGTACAGTATTGCAAGTCATCCAATGACAAAAAAAAAGAATAATTGATTGCAATTATGTAGCCCTTTCTTCGAACCAGTTTAATTCTTTTCGTTAATTCTGAGTAAAAGGAAAGATTAAGCTACCATAGTATAAGCAACGAATATATAGACCTAGATAGAAGAACGCTCCTGGGTTACGAAAAGGGGACGAAAGTTTGGCTCACCGACGAATTGTTCGGTGAGCTACACATCTAGTGCCGCCACGTATTAATTTCTCACTCATCTCGCGTATGTGCATGCGCGAACTGCTGAAGTAAATATTTTTATTTATTATAGGGGAGACTGGGGTATAACGGAGTTTAGGGTATAACGGAGTTTGGGGTATAATGGAGCAGTTGCGATAATTTGTTTTATAAGTGGCACCACCACATTGGGTCGCGTCTCTGTTTACTAGTAGAATTTTAAAAATAGAACATAGTTTAATATGTTGAAACGCAGTACATTTTTTAAGGATAGCTTTTTTTCAAATCGTCAACCGATTATGTTCCTGCTTGTTAAAAAAATCCCTTTAGAAGGTTTTTATAGGATATTTCTTCAGCTTTAATTTGCTCTTTGGAATATTAAAATCGGTTGAATGGTTACGTAGTTATATAATAAAAGTTCAATTTGCAAACAAAAAGCATTTTTTTCACATCAATATATCAAATAGCAATAGGTAATCGTATACAAAAATCTGATGACCTATTGTAGCTGTTCAAAATATATGTAAACTATTAAGCATCGTTAAAGGCAAATATGTTGTATTTAAAGTCGTTTTTATTTTCTATGCGTAATAAAAATTACAGCAATTTATTTAGGTAGTAATTCTATAAGTTATAATGATAGGAATAACTAAAAAAGTTAATAATGTGCTTTATATGCCAGCTTGGTAATAGTAACGTATCGTTCCGTTATACGCCAATTGGCTGCTCCATCATACCCCAATAATTTTGAACATCAAGATTTTCGATGTATTCGGATAATAATTTTTAAGTACTGTTATATTACATTAATTTCAGCAGTAACGTAGGAAAATATTCTTTGCATAGCAAAAAACGGAACGAAATCATTTCTTATTGAATTACATCATGCTTACGTTATTTAGAGCACATTTCATTTTAGTGCACTGTTATACCCCAGTCTCCCCTACATTTTTTAGCAATAATAAAAGAAATAAATAATGTAGAAATGTGTATTTATTGCAAATAATGCAATGTTATTTACATACAAAAAATGTTCAGATTGACCTTTAATAAAAAATTTATGTGGGGTAATATCTCAAAGTTTTTATTTGTCAGTGAATTAAGGTAAAATTAAAATAAATTATATTGAAAGCGGTTGAACGTTATTTAATTTATTATTCATTGCTATGTATAATTTTTGAGTATTTTATTTTTATTTTTTAAGTGATGGTTTTTGTGTATTTAATTCGTTTGACGTTTAATATATATTGCATGACACGATGATGTTTGCTGGGAAATATTTTTCAGGAATTTTGCTGTCTTAACGAGAAAGCTTTGAAACGATGTAAATTTTTTAATCAGATATTTCAATAGATCTCGGGGTTCCTGAGTCAGAAAAATCGTGTTTTAAAAAATGTCTATATATATATATATATATATATATATACGTGTATGTATAGGGGAGACCGGGGCAGATTCGTCCACGGGGCTGATTCGTAATAGCAAATATTTTTCACTCAAATGCTTAAATTCTGAAATGTTGTTTAGAAATATTAATATGTATTCAAAGAGAAGTTTTATACATAGGTTTCAACAGTATATCGTAATATTTTTATCAGATATTTTTAAGTTTTTTTTCAAGTATTTGAAATTTTTTTTTTATTTTATTACTTTCTTTTACTTCTAATGCCGTTTGCATATTAAAATGAAAATCCAGTGATTTTAAAAAAGTTTACCTGTTAATCCATACACTAACATTTTGAGGACTAATTTTTGATCATAAAATAAACTAAAATATTAATTTTGAGACATTTTTATAAATATTATATCAATTTATAAAATAAATCTGAATAATTATTATTAAAAGACAGGGCTTTTAAAAAAGTTCCTTACGCAATCCAGTTTGACCAAACACGTTAAAAAAATTTAAGAACATTTTTTATCTCTTATTGGAAAAACTATTTTTTTTTCGGCAGTATATATTCAATTCGTGATTAATAAAAATGAATAAAACATTTTCTAAACTTTAAAAATATATAAAACCAAGTAATTCAACACAATAAAATTGACGAATAAAATATTTAATATCCGCGCATTTCAAAATAAAATATTAGCCTCTTTTTTAAATACTTTAAGATTTTTGTTGACCTGAAAATAGGGCTTTAAGTCTGATTTCAATGAACCAAGGCTATTTTATTCCTCACAAAATTTTAGGGTAGGATCATCGCAAGGAAATTGTATAATCAGTCAGCACATCATAAAATCTAATTATTTATTAAAAATTACACAATTTCACGCGAATTTCGATAAACAATTAGACTTTACATTGTACTCATTGATTATACAACAATTTCCTTACGGCAACCCTGAAATTTTATAAGGAACAAAATGAGCCTTGATTCATTGAAATCAAACGACAAAAAAAAAAGTGACACGTCTCGACTAAAATTGTTTTAATTCTTAAATTAAATTGTTAATATCTGCGCTACCAATGTATCTTTTTGTTTCCTACTTAGCACAATACCCCTCTTTCAGTTATACTCGAGCTGGGTGTATCAAATGGAAAGAACAATGAATAAAAATTCATTGCTAAAATTCCTATTTTCAGGTCGACAACTACCTTAATTGATATTTTCTACAAGTTTTAAAAATATGCATTAACTTAAGTTGCGCCAGAAACTTTTTAAAGTAAAAAAAATAGGTTTCTAGAAATACGCGTTTAAAGTTTTTATTTCGATTTTTTGGCAAAAAATAACTGAAGTTTCATACAAAAAATTTCGACTCGTCTGATCTGATGCAATTAACTAGAAAAATGTATTCGAGTTGATAAAACCAAAGATGCGGTTGATCTTTTGTAAACTGCGGTAAGCGACAGCTCGTTGCCTCGACCGACGCCGTGCCGCCCGCTCCATCCGCGCCGCCTGCTCCGTTCGGCATGACTGGCGTGCACTTGGCGTCCACGAGTAATAAGGATACTGGAAGCCTCTGTGGGCGAGAGTTGCAACTGCAAGACCGTGCGGTCGAACTCTTCTTGACCGGCGGAGTCGACGTAATTGTCGGCGGCGTTACCTCGCGGCGAGTCTAGTAACTCGCCCTCCGAGCGGTCGTAAACTTCACTATCGACCGGCTGAACGGAGTCGTTTGCAGCGAAAGTAAAAGCGCGCGCAAAATTGGCGGGATTGCTTCCTCGCGGAGTCAATTGCGTAGGGGTGCTGCTGGCTGCCGACGGGAGCCTCTTCGCCGCACTGACCTCAAATTCCTAGCAGGATGTACTGGAGCGGTCTCGCTGTCCTCAGCGTCTTGTTGCGCGGCTGCGAGTGGGTTGGATTGCATGCCCTGCTGCCGGGAACTAGAGGATTTTCTGGCACTCCTTGGTTCAGTACAAGAACACTCGCGAAGATTATTTAAATCTCGTCTTTAAAATACATTTCTCACTCAGAGTCGGAGGGGTCACCACTATGGTTGCGCGAGGTTCCCGACAATCACGGGAAACACTCGTGTATACCAAACTGCCCTAGCTTACAGGATGAGTGAGGGATATGAAGGATTCCGAGGAGAGAGATAACACAAGGCTTAACCTTAATAAATCCTTATATTATAGCGTATGTATAATTATATACAGAATGGACTATTGTCCTGATATACGCCAGAGCTATACCGAGATGAGCTCTGGGCGTGAGGCGGCGAGCAACTGCCGCTTGCCGGAAGACTAGTGCGCCTCGAGCTCCACTTGAGGCACAAGAATCTACTTGCGCGGGTGTCGCTGACGCTCGACGCTTGGCCTGGTCGCCAGCTGGTTGCTTGGCGGGACGACAGAGGGCGTCACAAGCTCTAGAAAATTTAAAACCGGAACGACGCGCAGGTGCGAGTGAGACAGCACCATAGGAAAATAACGGCTGGCGCCTTCTCGCGGAGACTACTCAACTACCGCTTTTGAGAACCAACCGCTCCATAAGTTCTTCGTTGGTACAAGTTTATATTCAAGCGTTTCTATTGTCTATCTCTGCTGTCTACTGCATCTATAGATATCCTTTTGTTTTTGTCAAGGAAAAACGCCTGACTTTTGGCTACACCTTTCTATAAAAAAAATTAAGAAGCAAGTGAATCCCAGGAGAAAAGGGTATTTAACAACATTTTATGTAGTTTTCTTTTCTACTCTATTGTCATAGATTGGGTAAAAAAAGGTAGAATATCGACATAAATTTATAGGTTATGTTTATGTTTATGGTTATTTGAAAATACTGTCTTAGGGATATGCAAATACAGAAGTATAAAACCTAGATGATTACTGAAATGTTAATCATATGATGCATGTAACATGATGATAGTTTACTTTTGTATTATATAATATTTTCATATCATATCATATTAGCAGTTATTTTTAGTGTTCTAACATACTCAGTAGCAAAATAAGAGAATTTTTGTATGAACTCTTCAAGGATTTATTATACTTCTTATAAAGAGATTATAAAGAATTGTAATATTAGTAGTGACCTTCATGAACTCTTTAAGAATTCTTTAAGAATTATTTTTTAATAATAATGCTAAATTTGTTTATTTCTGCGTATCGAGACTGTAATAATTAATTGAATTCTATAGAATTTTTTTTATAGAAGAAACACATGCATGATATTCAATAAAAATTTTAATCGTGGAGATGTTTATTTGTTGTACACATAATGTATGTCAATTTTTTCAAATGGTATCATACTTTAAAATTGTTAACATTTGCGATGAAAAATTTTATCTAGTGAATCCTGTCATTGTTCCAATTATATATGTTTGAACTGACAAAAATCTGAAGTCGTTTGTGCGATACGTAGGACCTCCATATGATAAAGATGATATAGAATTTATTGAAAGTTTTGTTATAAAGCATGCTACACTACCTGTCAGTTGGCCTTCGTTTAAGTGTAAAACTAAAGCATTTGCACCTTGCAGTAGTAAAGTAGCGTCTCGGTACAATGCTGTAAATAATATATTTAAATAATTTCAAGTATATAAAATAAATTCTTATGTGATAAATTACTACAAGGTAATGTATGATATAACTGAATAAAACAAAAAAGATGAGTACCTACTCATAACATACATTATCTTATAGTAATTTATCACATAAGAATTTATTTTATATTCTTGAAATTATTTAAATATATTATTTACAGCATTGTACCGAGAAGCTACTTTAGTACTGCAATCATACACATCTAACGTGAATAGTGTTAAACAAAATCAATCATTATCGAAAAAACGAGACGTTGAAGATGATGGTGATTTTCAAGTATCACAACATAACTCACAAAATAACTTACAAGTACCAATGCCAATGTCATCTGATAGTTCACGCAACACAAAGGATGAATGTGTGCATCAAGGAAAAGCTCAACTAGAGATTGAAAAACATGCAGATGGTTTTGGCATTACAAAAGAAGCAGTCACTAAGTTACTCTTCAATTTTCCTTCTTTAAGTAATCAGTTGTCTCCTACTAATAAAGGTTCGTCATACTAATATTTTCTATATTTGCTATTTATTAATATTAATCCATATTACAATTCGATTTACTTTAAAGTCTATAATTATTATTTTAAAACCCACAATTATTTGTTATATATAAAATAAAAAAATAAAAAAGAAAATAATATATTACATACCCAAAATATGTAAAAAAGTTCAAATCCCTACCTCTATTGTTTCAGGATTTATGCCAAACTGAAAAACTAGATTATTTGCATTTTTTTAATTTTTCTCAAAATATATGTATTTTTATCTCGCGAACTATAAAAGATAAAGTACTTAAGTCCGTATATTTTGGAAAGAGAATTTGACGCAGAATATGACAGTATTTTTTGCATAAGCAGATTTGATGATTTTGATTGATCCAAATTTCTTCCCAGACACTGATGAAATTTTAAGCTGAGTGCCACAAGCAATATTGTTAGAGAAAAGTTCAATGATAGTTTCAGATGTATATTTTAAGATAAAAGAAGATTTAGAATGCTACTGTAACTCAGTTACGAGGACAAAATAAAATAAATTGGCTTATTTTATCAGAAACAGTTTTACATGTAAATCACATAAGAGCCTGAATTTTGTAAAATAAGCCAATTTCTTCTTTTTTTCCTCGTAACTGAGTTATAATAGCATTCTAAATCTTCTTTTATCTTAAGATATACATCTAAAACTATCGTTAAACTTTTTCTTTAACAAAATTGCTTGTCTGGGAAGAAATTTGGAGCAATCAAAATCATCAAATTTGCTTATGCAAAAAATACTATAAGAAAATGTTTTTCAGTCTAGCATAAATACTGAACCAATAGAGGTAGGGATTTGAACGTTTCTTACATATTTTGGGTATGTAATATATCATTTTATTCAAGTTTCAGAGTTTAAAAATTTCCCACTTGCTCACTACACGTGGAATCACCCGTATGATAATTTTAATTTATTTAAAGCATCATATTCTCAATTGAAAGAAAGAAAAAGTAAAGCGGTGAAGCACGGAAAAATAGATCATCAATCGTAAACTCTAACTTAGTTTCTGGTTCAAATGGTACGCAGTCATCTGATTCTAATAATTGTGAGTAATTATACAATTGCATTTTTAATGGTTTATTATATGATTATGTAAGCGGATTTATGTAAAAATAGACATTTTTGAAATATTATTAAAGTATTATACGTTCTTGACTTTTTAGTGTACAGTTCATGTCATACTGATGAAGAATTTGAAGAACCAGCATCAAAAAAAGGGAAAATTGACAGTTCTAAAAATAAATCACACTCTGAAAGCACATTTAATACTTCTCTAGAAAGAAAGTCAGGTATATTATTTATATTTAATTAAAGGGTTAAAAATATGTCTGTTTGAAAAACAAAGGAAGGAATTAGCTATCCTGATCAATTGTCTTTAGCAGTATCTCCCAAATTTGACAGTTTCGCATTTATTGAACCTATTTTTCAAATTTTTATTCTATTGACATAAAAAAAATTATTTACATACTCTGTATATGTGATCATTGCTGCATATGTAACCTGCAAAACTTGAAGTTTATTTATTTATTTTGTTTAAAGGAAAATATTATTATTTGTAACTTCAATTATTTATTTTCTCTTGAATGAAACTTAACAAACTTAAGATTATTTAGGACACAGCAGTGACTACATGTGCAGATTATGTAAACTACGAATAATATCAAATAAACCTTGTAAAAATTGTAAATTAGGGTCATCTTCTGATAGTACCAATTGTGATTAATGAATTGGAACTGGTTTATAAGCTAAAAGTATAGTTAAAAGTAGTTTATTGTGTTGTAGTATACAAGTATGTATAATAAAACAGGCAGTGAGCTATGATACGTATGTGAGCCCATTGGATAATAATAAGGGTACTGATCATCATTTTTTGGTGATACAAGACCTCTCGAATAACCTCAGTTCATTTAGTGTTCCAGAATCCGCTCTGCTTTTTAGATAGCCTATAATGCATTTCTATTAGTTGTTATATATTTTCCAAATACAAATAATGTAAAATAATTTAATTAACGTAAAAATTTGATAAATTGTGGTTTTTATACAGTTGATTTGGAATGATAGTATTTTTTATTTTAAGGTGTGTGTATGTAATACAATAACTAAAAATGAAATTTTTCAAATTCTTTTTTAGCTAATAATGCTTCTGCTCATGGAAGTGAATACAAAGATATCACGGAAGAAGTGGCGACGAAGAAAAATTTAAATGGTAATGAATATTTTTGTTTGATTAAAATAAACACATTTTTTATTATGCAGCTTATTTTATGTTTTTTTTTGCTTCTATTACTCGATGTTGTTATGTTAGATTTTGAAGTGATCTTTTCGAGTATATGATTTAGAAAAACTTTTATTCGCCAACGTTTCGGGAGTATATTTTTCCTCCCCTTATCAAGGCTACTGAAATTATTAACATACAGTATGTGATTAATATGATTCAGTATTATTGTATTATTTTATTTTGACTAACAACTTACGTGAAAAATCCCTAAACCAATTTTTTAAGACCGAAACAGATTGCACTAAGTTGACTAGAGATGTTATTATCTATAATGAAACGAATTAAAATTGTAGTATATTGTTAGAATCAATTAATTGAAAAAAAACTTTGTAGAAAGAAGGACCCACCTAGTCGAGCCCCACACCTCTGTTATTCCCAGGTGAGCATGGAGGGGCGGCGGGAAGATGGTACGGCCGCAACGCTCCCTCATGCTAGCCAAGAATCGGACTGACTAGGCTGTCGAATTTCATCGAATTTATACTGCACGAGAGGTAAAGGAGTATGTGTTTGTGTGTATGTATATGTAGATGTGAAAACGGTTGGAGATGCTAAGGGGTGGTAAATTTTAACAGAAATAGAAGCCTGAATCTTATTATATAGGAAGTAAAATAATGCTGGAGGTGGCACACATATATGTACTAACACTAGTGTTTGGGCTAGTAATAGTACTGTGTCGCGCCCGGGGAATCCCTTCGCGAGAGTTAGCGAGAGTACGTTTACCAAGCGCGGCCGGCTGCCACCTCCTTGTCATACCTGATACCATGGTATAAATACGTGAGATTTGGACGTGAATTGAGGCTATTAATTAAGATTCTATTTTTTTATTAATTATAAAAACATTGCAACAAGGTGTATGTGCATATGTGTATGTGTGTCTGTGTGTGTGTGTGTGTTTGTTGTGTGAGAGTGTGAGTATGCGTGTATCTGTGAGTGTGTGTAAAAGTATCGTTTTAGAGATACCACGATAGTGGCCCTGTTCGCCTAAGTGTGGCGTGGAGTCTGTATCCTCCACCAGGGAGTATATTGTGTTCTGGAGATGGTAAACATATGTACTGATACTAATGTTTTAGTAGTAGTACTGTGTTGAGCTCGGGTAATCCCCTAGCGCAAACTAGCTAGAGAACGTTTGTCAAACTCAACTGGTTGCCACCTCCTTACCACATATGCTTCCGTGCGATTGTTCTATAAATTATTAGGTGGAGTTTAGGGATACAGTTTACTATTATTATTTTATTGTTGTTTATTACTATTACGTTTAATTACATCAATTGACTTCTTGTATGTGTCCCTGAGGAAGTTGGTGTCATATATCCTGTTTATTGTGTCTGTGTGTAGGTGTATGTGTAGCATTTCAGAGAATTTGCGTGTATAATCTGTTTTTTCTTTGTCTAAAATTTTTACATTCTCAAAATTGAAAGTGTGTCCTATGTTCATATTATGTAATGCTAATGGTGATCTAGTGTCCTTATTTTCAATGCACTTATTGTGTACCTTTGTGCGGATTTTTAGCTGTCTTGATGTTTGTCCTATGTAAATAAGTGGGCATGCAAACTGATGTCCAAGAATTGAAGACGTTCACAATGAAAAGAAAACCACTAAAGGAATTAGAAAATACTATGCCTTTCAGCTCATTTAAAGAACTGTACAGTTATGAGTTTCCTTTCGAAACTTTGGATGAATTTCAACAATTCGATATGGACCTAACGCAGAATAAAAGAGATGTTCGATCAAACCTTGTACGTACTCTTTATATAGATTTTGAAATATTGTATGAACGTTCCTTGTATATTCCTTTTTATCATGATTTTAATAATTATTTATTTATGCTATTTTACAGAACAAGTATTTCACATCAACAACTAATCCTGAAACTGATTTGTTTGTTATCTTGAGAGAAATTCTTAAAAAATTTCTTTCACGGGATGATGCATTCAAATTTACTGTACAGAAAAATAAACGAGATAAGCTAGTCTTAAAAAATACTGCATTCTACGGGTGTTTACAGGGTGATTATATTGTATTATATATATATATATATATATATATATATATATATATATATATATATATATATATATATATATATATATATATATATATATATATATATATATATATATATATATATATATATATATATATATATACAATTATGTATTCATTATAAGCTATATAACCAACAATTCTGAATAAAATCCAATTAATCATTTTTACAGATGCTATAATTAAATTATTCGGATTGCAAATATTCTCATAAATGATAAGAAAATTTGTTGGGGACTTGGAATAGTTTACAATAGCGTTAAGGACTGGGATAATTATTATTGTGCACATAGAGGAAGGTAATTAAATTTTTCACACATCCAGCCATAAAGTACGTACTTTTTCCCCGCAGAGCCGGGAAAAAAGCGCTTTATTCAATCCCTACCACACTCTAGTCCCCACCGCAACGCGCATGTGCCCTCGCTTTCGGCTCGGGCACAAACAGAGCGTGGCGACGGGCACTAGCGTGAGGTTAGGAAATTAATATGTAGCACTATTTTCCCTCTTCGGCGGTAAACGAGTACGAACTTTTTGGTCGGTACGTTAAAAAATTGTACATTGCACGCGTGAATAAAATGAGCCAGCGATTGCCAGTGTATGTGACGCCCTCGCACCGCTCGAGCGCCAAACCACACGCAGTGTTTTTTCATGTAAAAGTAATCACATATTGTATTAAAAAATCAGTATTGATTCATTGTATAGTTATGATGAGATGTATATTATAAATAAACATTTCGTTTTATGCTCATGTAAAATGAATTAAGTAAAAGGTTTTCTAAAGAATTAATGTAAGACACTTCATGTAAAAGGACTTATGTAAAAGGTTTATATCAAAAGAGTTCAATAAAAATATAGTACTGTAATAATTTGTATTCTAATTTATATACCTTTAATTTCCATCCACATATATAATTTAGAAGTTCATCTTTTTTATTAAAAAACTTTAATTAAAATTAAATTTTCTTCATACCTACGTTAACAGTTTCTTTGATAATTTATAATAAGTTAAGTACGTTTTTAGTAAAAATAATTTATGATTTTAAATAATACATATATTTATATTTAAATATTATTTAGTTTAGATTAATTTTTAATGTAAAATATGATATTATAAAAAAAATTAGCTTTTAATAATACTATTATTACTACTAATCTTGTTATTATAGGTTATGCTACTTTTGAATTTGCTTCGAAACAACGTTTTTATTTCTCGAGTAGTTTTATTAGCGCCTTGCTATCGCCTTATTACCGCGGAATAAGAATTACGGACCGAGGGGGAAGCGTGGCCCTTAGCAGCGCGCCGCGCCGTAGCATCCCCGGTAAGGGTAAAGCTTCCGTCACTTTTCGATTTTCACTCGGGATAACTGTAAGATCGGTGGTTCGAGCTCCGGTCAAGGTAACCTTTTTCTACATTTTATACTTCTTGTCTCTCAATCTGAAGCACATGCTGGAGCACATGCTGAATCACGTGCGAAACGATTCACTCATAAGTAGAGTGGAATCTCACTCTACTTTAGAGTGAATAAATTCCCGATTAACATCGACGAAAAATTAACCTACTTTTTTAGGACAGGATTGAAACAGACGTGCAGTCTACAGAGTCGGTGGAAGCAAAGCATATAGTTCATACGTCGCCACCGCCAGGTGGCGAGCATATCAGTTTTGGGCTCACTCGACTAGTTTGGCGTGGTAGATACTACAAGAGACCGCGCACAAGCCGTCTGGGAGATAAAACTCTTTGGAGCTCTATTTTTTTGATACCATTCTCGGTGTTCCGAGGATTTCCGTTACGAGGTGTGTGTCTCATTTTTTAAGTATATTTTAACGCACTCGCAAAAGCGTTGCATCGTCCCCCTTAATCACATTTGTCAGTTGCACGTCTTCTGCAATGCCGCACTCGTCTGCCGCAATCGTTGCACGCAATTCGGGTGCAATTCTGATGCACTCGCGAGAGAATTGTTTCACCCCCCTAGTCGTACTTGTCGGCTGCACTTCTGCTGCAATCTTGCCACACTCGTCTGCCGCAATCGTCGTACGCAATTCGGGTGCAATTCTGGTGCACTCGCGAGTGCGTTATTTCATCCCCCTTTGTCGCACTTGTCGGCTATACGTCTGCTGCAATCCTGCCGCACTTGTCTACCGCAACCGTCGTACGCAATTCGGATGCAATTTTGCTCCACTCGCGAGTACATTCTTTCACCCCCCTTAGTCGTACTTGGCGGCTGCACTTCTACTGCAATCCTGCCGCACTCGTCTGTCGCAAGTGTGAAGCAGACAGTGTACTTTCGGCGCAATCGCGAGTGCGTCAGACTGTGTTATCAGGGGTATTATTAGCCCTATTGCAAGATCTCACCTGAGATCTCACGTGAGATTTTGCAATAGGGAGATACACGTTTACCAAAATTACATAAATTTGCAGTAGTTTATATAAACAAAATTAATTCTTCCGCGTGTTAATTCATTATATAAATATTTTAATGTGTTTTTACGGTCCAACAGGAACTTCCAAAGAATTCTAAACTATAATAATGGAAACTTGAAGTATATTCAAATTAAATAATACAAACGTTCAGAGTATTGTTCTTTTAATTTTTGTTTTAAATTTTCATTTTCTTATATTTTTATATAGTTTTTCCAGTACATAACTAAGAATAGTGGTTAAAAGTTTAGTAGAATTATAGTTCTAGGAGGGGAATTTTACTAGATGAGTACCAATCGTAATGGTATCAACCTAACCTCAAAAAATCGTAAAAACACTATTTGTTTGCAAATTTCGTGTCAAAATATGATTTTTTGGTATTTTATGTTTTATAACTTTGTATTTACATCAGATAATGTTACTGAATAAATACTAAATGTAGGGGAGGATGGGGTATTGCCGGTCACCTAAGCAAACGTGCTTGTTATTTCCACTTTCAAATTGATTCTTTTAACTTTAAATAATTATTATGTTAGTTCAAACCATTGACTATAAATATTTCTTATTGGTTTAATATAAAAAAGTAAGATATCGAAGCTATAAGTCCAAATAAAAAAAAAGCATTTTGACCTAATTTACTCCACATTAAAGGGTAATACCGGTCAGCCTTGGTACAATTCCGATCACTATTAGAAAGTTACTTTTATAGGTGAAAAATTTCTTTAAATCAATTATATGAACTTTCATATGATCCGTCGCATTATTATTCGCACTTACAGAGTGAAACATATAATAACATAACCACTGTTCAATCAAAAACACTTAAGCAAAGTTATCCTACCTGAGAGCGCAGCGAAACGTTTTCTTAGCCTCACTTTCGGGAGCGTCATATAAATAACATTGTGACCGGGATTACCTCTATTCTGCTTAGTAATTTAAATTGAAATGACAAAAAAGTAACAGGTTTCTACTCTTTTTTCTTCACTATTTCGTATTCTTAGAATGTTCAAATTAATAAAGATGCAAAAAATAACTGCATAAAGCAACTAATAATATGCATAAAAGCAACTAATAATATGCATAAAAGCTTATGTTATAGACCAGATTTTTTATAAGAAATGTAGACCTACACTTTGATTGTGTATAATTCCTTAATAAAACTGAATAGAAGCTTGTTTGGATATTAGATTAATTGCATTTTATGTTGCGTTTAATATACTATTCGAATTATTACCTAAAAATGTTTAGATTATTGAAAATAAGGGTGACCGGAATTAGCCAGTGACCGGCATTACCCCGTTCTCCCCTAATAGTGTCAACCTAACCTTCAAATATTGCAAAACAATATTTTCTTTGAAAACTACGTAGTCAAAATATGTAGGTATTATTGTTTATTTTGTGGGTTTATAATTAATGTTTCTGCATTAATGTATCTATTACTAGATGAGAACCAACAATAATAGTGCCAAGCAAACCTCAAAATATCGCTAAAACACTTATTATTGTTTCAAATATCGAGTTTTTAATATTATTTTTTGATATTTTTTGTCGAATCTCGAAATATCGCAAACACGCGATTTTAATTATTTATTTTTGAGCTGTTTATCACTACTCATCCACAAAGATGCACACGTATACGCATACACACACGTACACACACATACGCACAGACACACTCGAACACATATACACAAATATCTACACGAACACACGTACATATTAAAATTTGCAAAAAGGATTTCTGCCATATTTTAACGCTATGATGATTTGAACTTACCCAATAACAATCTCTGAAGATTTTTGATACAACAAATTCGAAGAATAATTATATATTGATATTTTGAGGTTAGGTTGAAAGTTTTACGATTGGTTCTCATGTAGTAACATTCTTTAATTCAAAAATAATAACTACAACACGAAAAATACCAAAGAATCATATTTTGATCATGAAATTGGAAACAAAATACAGACTTCTTGCGATATTTTGAGGTTAGGTTCACAGTTGGTTCTCATCTAGTAATATTCTTTGATGCTGAAACAATATTTATAACACAGAAAATATCAAAAATACATATTTTGACCACGAAATTTGCAAAAAAGATATTGCTTTGCTATATTCTTAGGTTAGATTAATTAACACCATTACAATTAGTGTTTATTTAGTAACATTGTATGATACAGAAACAATAATTATAACACAGTATATACTAAAAAATCATATTGACAACGAAATTTCCAAAGACGACAGTGTCTTTGCAATATTTTGAGGTTAGGTTGACACTATTACAACGAGCACTTAAATAGTAACATATTCTATAATGTAAAAAAAATCATTATAACATAGGAAATACAATAAATTTATGTCGTAACTACGAAATTTGCAAATAAAAACATAGTTTTTATGATATATAGAGGTTAGGTTGACACCATTAAGATTGGTACTCGCTATTCATCGTCAAAAGATTGAAGATTATTCACCAGTTTTTTTGCCGACTCACAACTCACATCACAGAACACGTGCGAATGCGAGGGATTGACGCAAATGATGCGACTGTTAGCACCATATGTACCAACTACTTATTCGCGTGCCTCTCGAAATTAATTTTAATTAATGAGGTTCAAAATTGCGATAAATAAAATAAAATTCGTTTGCGTTGTCATTTCACTCTAACTTCTAGAGTGAAAAGTAGAGCGAATAAATATCAGTCTACTCCCTAGAGTGAAATATTTCACTCGAGTAGTTAAAGTGAAAAAATTCACTCTATTAGAGTGAAATTTCACTCTAAAATTTGTATACATGATTCTGTACATGATTTTTCACCTGCCTCTGCACGTGTTTTAGCACGTGATGATTTTCAACAGGACGCGCTCCGTTGATTTTATTCTATTTCAATAAGGAAGTCTAGCGCGCAGTTTTGGATTTAGTAATACGAATATTTCTTTTAGTTCTTGATCTGCAAGGATGTAATTTATCGTAACTGAGTACTTACTTCGCAAATGCGAAGACGATTGCGTATTTTTTTTGTCTCCCGGGAGTCGGAACAAATTTACTAAGAACATCGTATCTTTAAATCAATTTCTTAACATGTAAAATGACCGAAAAAGAAAACTTTGCGCTGCCTAATAATCTCTGCGCTCGGGGTGTAATCGTTGCACTACCCATTATTTCTCGTAAATGCAAATTTCTAGGCGCGATATACCACACGGAGGATAATAAAATTATTAAATACACACTATACTTAGTGAGCAGACATCCGACGAGGCACGCAACGAGTAACACTTGCATTCTTCCACCGGTCCTGAGAGGCGAAGTTGAATCCTGCTTGTGCGATGGTTCTATCAATGCTTTCCAATTTCGAGGCTCCAACTTTCTTTGCTAACAATGTTCGGATGGAAGGGTCTCAGTCGTCCTTCCTATCAAATCGATCAGTCAGAGAAAAGGACTTATCTCGGGTGCTTAGGCGGCTGCGTTACGCTCGGCGGTCGACCTTTTCTTTCTTCAAATTTTGTGTGATCTTTGATCACCTCGTTCCTTCTCGAATCTTGTTCACTTGAGTTTGTAAAATAACAGTCCAAGTGCTCTCGTGTGCCACACATGCGAATACACACAAGGGATGCTAATTTATTACGGACAGGGAAGTTGCCGTTCGTGGCTGTAGGAAAAGGATGGGAGACTCGCGTTATTTACACGTAGCAGCTAAGCTACGTGGTTCGTTGGTGGTAGGAAAGCTCGGAAAGACAAGACAAGGAGTGCGACTAATGATTGTTCTTTAATTGCGTTTTAGAGAGAGAGAGAGAGAGAGAGAGAGAGAGAGAGAGATATGTGTCTAGGGCCTTCGCTCAAGCCGAACTGGCGTGAGATTCTCCCGTTAAGCATCGCGACGACGGCGTGCAAGACGAGCGTGCAGCGTCAGCATCACAGGCGCGCTTCTTCGCTGGACTCAGAACACCTGTGGCCAACAAACACTGACGCTCGTCCACGTACATGATACTTGATATCATATGCACAATCATCACTCTACGAATCACTTTATTTTGATAAAAGTGAATTAGATAATTTTTTATTTTGATAACAATTCAAGTGTTTTGACATGCACTTAATGGAAGAAGATACAGCAAACACTAAATTCCTTTAATTTAAGAAGAAAAATATTTTTTCTACAAAACATGTTATAATATAGAAAAAGATGACACTTTAAACTGGTTTTGTTCAAATGCACCACCCTTTGAAGTAGCTATTTTGAAAACACCTGTAAAAACCGACATATGTTTGATTATCACTGTGCGCAAGGGGTTACGGTGGATTGGTATACATTTTTTTATGAACATTTCATGCTAAAATTAAGATATTTAAAGAGCAATATTTTCAAATAATTTTTTTAACTATTCTGAGGTTATATTCTATATGAACAATTTATTGTTTGCGATATAAGCAGTATTATAATATTAACTTATATTTTTAAAAATGATATTTTAGGTAATAATAACAAAAACTCTGTTTAAATTTATTCAAAATATGTTAAAAAGAAAGTACAAAAATTTTCAGCGTGATTCACGAAGAACTGTTGCGCAGGCTTACAAAGTAAATTATGAAAATTAAGTTTTGAGAAAAATGAATTTAAACATAAATATCAATAAAAATAGCATGATCAACCGTTTATGTACACCTTCAAATAAGTCGAAAAGAATTAGTTTTCGCGTAAAACCTTTTACTTTCGAAAGAGAAAGGGTTAAATAAGTGTTTTACCACTTAAAAAAATCCATTTTTTTACCAAAAAGCGGTAGCTTCTTCCCTTAACTTGAATAAGGAGATACAAAAGAATCAATTTTAATGCGTACTTTTTACAATAGTCAAAATTTTTGAACTTTTTTTCATTTTTAAAATAAAAATCATTTTAATGAACTTAATAGTTATTTATACGTATTTTTCGTATAAATAACTATACCGACCAACCTCCGACCTTTATTACCACACAATCCAGCATGTTCCTACATTAAACAAATCCGATCCCGTGCCCAAATCTACTCTTTACTTTGTAGGCAAACTTTGAAAAGCATGAAAAGTATTAAAAAATTTTTGTAAAATCATCAGAAAATTATTTCTTATTTTTACAAAAGTGCGGTTTTCTCCATTTATTGTTTTCCAATCTTCAGCAAGTCTTATGCTGATAGGATTACAATGAATCAATCTGAAACTTTAAGAATATCGTATTCAACTTATTCGCATCACGACCATGAACTCTGATTTTTCAAAAATAATTTATTAAGAAAATTTTGCTCATGAATAAAGTTAAAAATGTGATCTTTTTAGGTTATTTTTACAATGATAATTTAATGTAATTTTATTTTTCTTTATAACTGTGTTTCTAAAATTTGGAGTTCGCAGTTCTGTATGGTAAAGATGTTAGATATTACATAATTTTATTCAAATGTTATACTTGCACTTCCATGTGCAAGGACAGTTTTGAGAAAACATCAATTTTCATTGCTGATCGCGCGCTAACCGGCTGAACTTTATTTAAAACTATCAGGCGCGGTATTAGCGTTGAGCGGGTGCAGCGAGACACCAATTTCCGCTGGCAAATTTGCGTACGTAAGGAAGCGGGAGAGTGAGGCGAGTGAATGTGTAGAGTGCACTAATTTTATATACAAAACAATTAAATAGCATTTATTGCTTGTCTTAATTATAAATTTAACAATAAAAACTTAACAATGACTCGTATGTGTGTAAAAGTGTGGTGTTGAATGTCCTCTAGGCGACACACGGTGGCAATTTTAGCGTTGCTTACGCGGTCGTAGAATTGCTCAAGGTAGAGCCGCGGGTAGAGCGGGAGAGAGCGAAATCGCGGCGGCCAAGGAGTTTTGTTCTGCTTGCTCCGCCTGAAAAGGGGAGGAAAGTATTAAGCGGAAGGGAGAAGTCGTGCTGGTCGCAATTCACCCTGCGGCTAGGGTTCCCGCAGAGTTGTCACGAACTGGTCACGCATAGAACGAGTGACCAGAGGCGCGCTCCAAGAGTCGTTTGGCGCGAGGATTTAATCCTCGGCCTCAACATACCACCCGCCTCGTTGTAAAGCTACAACGAAGCCAGTAGGTGATGAAAAAAAAAGAAAGATGCAAAAAATAAAAGAAAATCCTGAACAGGAAGAGACTTGATTAAAATAGGTGAATTAATAAGAAAAATTAAAGAAAAAAAAAAGAAATTCAAATAAAGAATGGAAAAAAAGGAATGATTTCTGTGTAGTCCTCTTCGTGTGGGAGATCTTGCGTGTAGTCAAGATATCCTAAGGCGCTCCAGCGCCGCTCGCCGTGGAAGCATCTGGGGGTACAGGAGTCGAAGCGGCTGAGGGCGGGTCTAGGCCCGCAGGTTGGTCGAGCTCCTGCTCTACCGGAAGGCGGATCACCTTCACCAAAGGCCGGCCGAGGGTCGTGGTGGCCGTCCTCAGAGTAAGCACTCGAGTCAGCCCAGCTGCTCCCGGGTGGAGGCGCTCAACACGTGCCAGGGGCCACTTCGTAGGTGGCAGTAGTTCGTCCGTGAGGAGAACAAGATCTCCTTCACAGACCGTCGCGTTCGGTGTGAGCCACTTGGAGCGCTGTTGTAGCTGGCGGAGAACCTCAGCCTGCCAGCGCTTCCAGAAGTGGTTCCTCATGTGCAGCGTCAGTTGATACCTCGGTACACCTACAACAGTCTGCTGTGGATCGAAGGGCTCGGGCAGGGCCGATGGCGCCGAGTCAATCAGAAAGTGGCCTGGCGTAAGTGCTGAGACATCCATCGGGTCGCTGCTGAGGGGGCAGAGTGGCCTCGAGTTGAGGCAAGCCTCTATCTGCGCGGCCAAGGTGGAGAACTCCTCGAAGGTGAGCGTGGAATCGCTCAACACCCGTCGAAGATGGTGCTTAAAGGCCTTGACTGCGGCCTCCCAAAGGCCGCCGAAGTGAGGCGCTCGAGGTGGAATAAACTTCCAGCTGACCTCGTCTGCTGCGATCGCATCCGCAATCTCCCGGCTGGTCTGGGACGTGGCGTCGAATAGCCGCTGGAGCTCTGCACTGGCACCCTGAAAGGTGGTGCCGTTGTCGCTGAAGAGAACACTGCAGAGTCCTCGCCGCGACACGAACCGTCGAAAGGCAGCTAAAAAGGATTGTGAGGTGTAGTACGATACTACCTCCACGTGGATAGGCCTTGTGTCCTCGGCCCTTCGTTGTCCTTAACTGAAAGGGTCCGGCGTAGTCCAATCCTGTGCTGGCGAAGAGCCTCGCTGGGGTTACTCTCGTGGCAGGTAGCGGGGCCATCTGTTGCATCTGCAGTTGGCCTTGAAATCTGGTGCAACGAATGCACTGTCGTGTGAGTCGCCTGATCCGATTTCGAGCGTGCACGATCCAGACGGTACGTAATAAGAGGCTCATGACCAGCTGGGGTCCTCCGTGCATCGTTCGAAGGTTATTTTTACAATGATAATTTAATGTAATTTTATATTTCTTTATAACTGTGTTTCTAAAATTTGGAGTTCGCAGTTCTGTATGGTAAAGATGTTAGATATTACATAATTTTATTCAAATGTTATACTTGCACTTCCATGTGCAAGGACAGTTTTGAGAAAACATCAATTTTCATTGCTGATCGCGCGCTAACCGGCTGAACTTTATTTAAAACTATCAGGCGCGGTATTAGCGTTGAGCAGGTGCAGCGAGACACCAATTTCCGCTGGTAAATTTGCGTACGTAAGGAAGCGGGAGAGTGAGGCGAGTGAATGTGTAGAATGCACTGATTTTATATACAAAACAATTAAATAGCATTTATTGCTTGTCTTAATTATAAATTTAACAATAAAAACTTAACAATGACTCGATGTATGTGTGTAAAAGTGTAGTGTTGAATGTCCTCTAGGCGACACGCGGTGGCAATTTTAGCGTTGCTTTCGCGGTCGTAGAATTGCTCAAGGTAGAGCCGCGGGTAGAGCGGGAGAGAGCGAAATCGCGGCAGCCAAGGAGTTTTGTTCTCCTTGCTCCGCCTGAAAAGGGGAGGAAAGTATTAAGCGGAAGGGAGAAGTCGTGCTCGTCGCAATTCACCCTGCGGCTAGGCTTCCCGCAGAGTTGTCACGAACTGGTCACGCATAGAACGAGTGACCAGAGGCGCGCTCCAAGAGTCGTTTGGCGCGAGGATTTAAACATCGGCCTCAACAATTACTAATTGTTAGTTTTTCCTACATAATTATGGGTGTACTGTCTGAAAATTTATGAAAATATAAAAACTTTATTTTTAGGCAACAAATATATAAAATTTATAAAATTTACTATAGGACGACCTTAAAGTATAACTATGGTGAAAAAACAAACTTTTTGTATTGTTCAATCTTATGGGCTAAAATTTAAAGGCTTATGTAGGGTGATATTAGTAGATTGTATATCAATTTTTAACTCAAGATATCGATTATTTTCAGTATTATTGATAAAAAAATTCCTTTTGTAACATAAATTATCAAAATGTTACTTGCGAATAGCATTTTGACAAAAAGCTCTGTAAAAAATTAAGTGACTTCCTTTTTTAGCCAACAAAAGAAACTGTTGACAGGTTTTCAAAAATCGTATTCTACTTCCTTGAAACAATTTTGTTTTTATTTAACTCCTGAAAATGCTTAAACAATCATGTTTTTCAACAATGACAGGTAGATAAAACGCGATAAGAAGATAAAAATGTAAATCTAATCAACTGTTTATGTTCTACATATATATAGGCACATTTTCTGAAAGTTTATTTTTAAAGTTAAGAAAATTAGTTGCGAGAAAATCACGTTTAAAGTTCCAATTTGGTATGTTATCTAATGTAAATTGTTTTACTAAGATGCGTATAACTTTGTTAAAACATCGAGTTTCGACAGCTGATAGGTTTCAAAACATTCATACAATTACGAAGATTAATAAAATTCAATAAAAATTGTCTTGATATTTTGGTAAAAATACACCAGTCCTACTAATCCTGGAGCTAGGTACCTTCCCGTATTCAACAGGGTGTACAAAGGTGAAAATAATAATTTCTTATGTACTTTGACCCGTAGAACACGAATCCGTTGGTCCTATTTTATTAAAGTGGAAAAAATTGTTCAAAATACAATTTATTAAACAAATCAGAATAAAATAATTTTTCTAGAAAACATATTAGTAGACTTTTTCCCCAAAATGTTTATTTAAATAGTTATGACTTTTTGGAGTTTCATTTTTGCAATTTTTTATCAATTTAAGACCCTTTTTTCAAAACCTGAAAATGCTACGAAAAATTTTTTTTTTATTAATAAATTTTATAAAAAAAAAATAAAATTGAAATACTTACAATTATTAACTTTAAAAAATTTATTACAAAATTTGAACCTATGTATGCCGATAAAATAGGTTTGACATGTTCCATTAATAACTAGGATGCAAAGTTGTTGTTTGCTTTGGAATAATATATATATATATATATATATATATATATATATATATATATATATATATATATATATAAAATAATGCAAGTAACCAAATTAGCAAAAGTACAATGATTTTCATTATTTTCATAATACTGTAACAATACACTTTTGTCATTTTCTGCATAAAATAACAAAATTAGCAAAATACTTTTGTTATTTTC
Source organism: Gastracanthus pulcherrimus (assembly GCA_949152435.1). Classification (NCBI taxonomy): domain Eukaryota; kingdom Metazoa; phylum Arthropoda; class Insecta; order Hymenoptera; family Pteromalidae; genus Gastracanthus; species Gastracanthus pulcherrimus. The sequence goes on along the minus strand of OX424573.1, from coordinate 61,740,699 downwards.
TGCATAAAATATCGAAATTAACAAAAATTTTTGTTATTTTTGTTAATAACGTAACGAAAGAAACAAAAATTTTCATTATTTTTATAAATAAAGTAACATAACTAAACTTTAGTTATAGACAGATCTTCGATAACATTAATATTATTGGTACTTCTGTATATACAGTTATACACGTTAAAGAATTACACAAAAGTAGACATGAATAACATTTTAATTCATATTTATTGAGTAAATTTTTACATTATTTATAAATAGTATATTACTCATTAAAGGAGTAAAGTAGCCCTGGTAACACAGTCTGACGCAATCGCGATTGCGCTGATAGTGTACGGTCTGCTTCACACTTCGAGTAGGTTTCTGCTGTACAACGATTGCGGCAGACGAGTAAGGCAGGGTTGCAGCAGAAGAGCAGCCTACAAGTGCGACTAAGTGGGATGAAATAATGCACTCGCGAGTGCAGCAGAATTGCACCCGAATTGCGTACGACGATTGCGGCAGACGAGTGCGGTAGGATTGCAGCCGTGCAGCCGACAAGTGCAACTAAGGGGGGTGAAACAATGCTCTCGCGAGTGCATCAGAATTGCACCCAAATTGCATGCGACGATTCCGGCAGACGAGTGCGGCAGGATTGCAGCAGACCTGCATCCGACAAGTGCTATTAAGGAGGATGAAATAATGCACTGCAGCAGGCGAGTGCGGCAATCCTGCAGCAGACGAGTGTGATTAAGGGGGATGATATAACGCATTTGCGAGTGCGTTAAGATATACTTCAAAGACGAGACACACACCTCGTACTGGATATCGGATCCTCGGTACACCGAGAATGGTAACAAAAAAAAGAGCTAAACAGAGTTTTATCTCCCAGACGGTTTATGCGCAGTCTCTTATAGTGTCTACCACGTTAAAGTAGTCGAATGAGCCCGAAACTGATGCGCTCGCCGCCTAGCGGCGGTGACTTATGAACTATATGCTTCGCTTGCACCGGCTCTGTGAACTGTACGTCTGCTGCAATCCTGCCGCACTTGTCTACCGCAATCGTTGTACGCAATTCGGGTGCAATTATGCTGCAGTCGCGAGTGCAATATTTCATCCCCCTTAGTTGCACTTGTCGTCTGTACGTCTGCTGCAATTCTGCCGCAATTGTCGTACGCAATTCGGGTGCAATTCAGCTGCACTCGCGGCTGGATTATTTTATCCCCCTTAGTCGCACCTGTTGGCTGCACGTCTGCTGCAATTCTGCCGCACTCGTCTGCTGCAATCGTACATAATTTGGGTGCAATCCTGCTGCAGTCCCGAGTGCATTATTTCATCCCCTATGTGGCGAAATTGCTGCCCGAGTGAGGCAATGGCAGCGAACTTGCAAGCGTCAATGTCCCTCAATGCTCCAGAGTGCAGTATACAACTTTTTCTCATGCACGGCGGAAAGTTATTGGTGTTTAATCCCCGATTTCAGGGTCGAAAGTTCGACGCGGATGCTCGTCACTACTTTTCCTCCCGACTAATTCCGTCTGCGTAATTTGAAGCCCGAGCGAAACGAGGATAGTAACACGCAGAGACGTGCATGCACGTGGCAGTTTCGAAGCATGAGAGAATGTGTCATTTTATTCCCTGACAACGGGGAATAAACACAATACTTTACGACAGGATATGAGAAAGTAGTATATTATGCACCTAGGGACTAGCGTGAGGTTAAGAAATTAATATGTAGCACTATTTTCCGTCTTCGGCGGTGAACGAGTACGAACTTTTTGGTAGGTACGTTAAAAAATGATATATTGCAAGCGTGAATAAAGTGTGCCAGCGATTGCCAGCGTGTGTGACAACCTCGCTCCGCTCGGGCACCGAACCACACGCAGTCATTTAATGGCTCACTTTATTTACGCTTGCAATATATGATTTTTTAACGTACCTACCAAAAAGTTCGTACTCGTTCACCGCCGAAGAGGGAAAATAATGCTACATATTAATTTCCTAACCTCACGCTAGTTCCCGCCGCCATGCGCTGTTTGTGCCCGAACTGAAGGCGAGGACACGTGCGCGCCGCGGCGGAGACTAGAGTGGAAGTAGGGATTTAATGTAGCGCTTTTTTCCCGGCTCTGCGGGGAAAAAATACGCACTTTATGGCGGGGTGTGTTAAAAATAAAATTATGTTCACATGATACTTTAAATATTGAAATCGTAAATAAAAGTGGAGGAATAATGCGTGATTATAAATTAACTAATAATATGAAATAAGAACATTTTTACGATTATTTTTCCTCGAAATTAAGAACCAGTGATTTACTTCATATAATAGATAAAAGTATAAAGTCAAAATCAAATGATGAGAAAACAATGAATGATCAAAAATTTAAAGTTCGATATATTTTAATCAATCTTCTGGACCAGCATAATATTCTAAAGTAATGCATATTCAGGATCCACTTAAGATACTGAATAAACTAAAAGAAATTAAGATGAGTGAAGTAAATTTAACTACCCAGTCGGCGAAAAAATAATTATATATAGCATGAAATATATAAGTGGGAAAAATAAAGCAGGAGAGTTATGTGAAAAGTTTGAGGAAACAGTAAGAAATTGCGAAATTTCACCCAATGCCACCCCTATATCAGAAAATGAATAATGAGATGAATTTTATAACGCAGTCAGATGATTGCATAGTGAAAGTTGCGGTAGTGGATAAAGATATTAAGAGAGAAGCTCTGTACATTGATACTACGCAATCAGCTAAAGATAATTTTTTTTCAAAATTCCTAACGGATTCAGGAGCGACGGAACATCTGACCCATTCAAAATTAATATTTAAAACTTTTGATGAGTCAAATAACGGTGTAATTAAATGCGCGAATAAACATATTTCAGCATATTTAAAAACGCAAGGAGAAGGTAATAATGAGATTTCATTAGAAAATGATAAAATTCTATAAATAGATAAAGTAATTTTTGCTGCAACACTTAAAGAGAATCTACTATCATTGAGAAAATTCGCAGAAATGGGACAAGGTATTTATTTGGATAAAAAGAAAATATATATCTTGGACCCAAATTCAGAAGACCTTTTTATATCTGGTGTGTATGAAATACCCTATTGGGTAATAGAGTTAGAAATTACGAAAAATAATTTAGAAGGTGAAAGTTTATCCAAAATAATAAATAGGCGGGTAAATGCAAATTTAGCAGAATGAGATTCAGGCGCGAAAAGTTATATTACACGTAGTGTGGCGGTAAAAGATAAAGAAAAGATTGAGGAAAATTTGGAAAAAGAAAAACCGGAGATTCAAACAAAACAATGAGAGTGAAAAGTTAATAAAAGAATAGGAGGAAAATTTAGACGAGATTATTAAAATAGGAGGGATGGATAAAGAAAATAAAGAATCGATTGGTGAGTAAAAGACCATTCTGTGGCATGTAAGTTTTGGTCATGCACCTATAGCGTACCTTAAATGTCTACAATTAAAGTTTCCTGAAAACAAGCAACTAAAAGAAGCAACTTTTGATGAGTCAATACTGGACTGTGAGGTGTGTAGAATTTCTAAGTTTAATAAATTGTCATTCAACTCAACTCGAAAACATGCTACAGCACCGTTGCAAATATTTCATTCTGACGTCATGGGTCCTATTTCTCCACAATCTTATCGTAAAAATTATAGATTAATATCTGTTTTTATAGACGATCTTTCGAGCTTAGCAATGGCTTATGCGATGAAAGCAAAAAGCGAAACAGGACATTATTTTGAAACGTTTGTTAGAAGCGCTCGAAATTTACTAGATTATGACGCTAAGGTATGTTATCTACGGTTAGACCAGGGCACTGAATTCACAGGCGGGTCTACTATAAAAGTGTTAAAGAAACTAGGTGCGGAATTATAATTAGCCTGCCCGGATACACCAGAACATAATGGTGTATCTGAACGATTCAAAGTATTCAAAAGAAAGTCAGATCATATATGTATGATGCAAAACTACCCGATAGTATGTGGGACTTGGCAGTAACTGCAGCAGTTTAAGCCTATAATCGGACACCCAACAAGTGAAATGATATGATTACACCTTTGGGAAAATGTGCTCCACAGTATAGCTTCGATTTAAAACAAATTAAAAGATTTCGGTGCGTAGCTTACATAAAAGTCCAGAGAAAATCAGGCCCTAAATTTAGCTTTGAGGGTAGGTGAGTTATATTAGTTGGATACATACCCACAGGTTATCAATTTCTGAAACCGGAAGAAGGGAGATATTACGAAAGTAGAGACGCGAGATTCAGTGAAAAATTAGTTTATGGAGATAAATATAAGAAAGATGAGATTAGAGATATTTCTCAAATGCAAGAAGAAATAAACAAAGAAAAATGGTTTATTGAGTTTAATGTTGATGAAAATAAATTAGATAAATTTTCAAAACCGGATGAAGAGAACAAACGGAAAAGAGGTAGACCAAAGAAGATAGTACCCAAGATAGGCGAGAATAAACTTTATGTTGCATTGGAGAATAAAAATGAGGTAATTAATGATACTAGTTTTTCAAATTTGCAAATGGATACAAATTTAAAAGCAAACATATTGTTTTCCTCTTTTCCTAATGGTGAGACAGATCAAGATGATAGCAAAAACGATGTGATATATCATGCTTTAATTGCGAATATAAATTTGGATCTAATAAACTATAAAGAAGCAAAGCAAAGTAAAGAGACCATCCAGGAATGACGAGAAATGATCAGAAAGCAAACATTATAGATTCAAAGTGGGTGTTTAAACGAAAAATCCAATCAGGCGGAAAAACCAGATACAATGCGTAATTGGTCATTCGAGGTTTTAAAAATAGAAATTTTTATAAATTGGGAGAAACTTAAGCTCCAGTATCCAGACTACCGTTGGTGCATGTATTTATTGCAATAGTCAATAAATTTAACTTAGATGTGATGTAAATCTGATGTAAATCTGATGAGATGAGGAAATCTACATGGAGATACCTAAAGGTACACACATTCTGAAAAGAAACGTAGAGTTAAAGCATGTAAAGTTGAGCGAGCACTTTACGGTTTGCGTATTAGTCCTAGACGCTGGAATAAAAGATTCACTCAAGTAGCTCTAGAAATAGGTATTAAAAATTCAGATTTAGAACCTTGTATGTTTACTTGGAGAGAACGAAATAAATTCTTAATCCTACTTTTATACGTAGATGATTTGCTCACAGCAAGTAATGATAATATTAAATTAAATGAGGTAACAAGAAAATTAAGCAAAGAATTTGAAATGACTGTATTAGGCCAGGCGAGCCTAAAGAATTTTTGGGGATCTCTATAAGGCGCGACAGAAAGAATCAGATTGTAGAATTCAGTCAAGAAAATTACATAGAGAAAATCCTAGATATATTTAACTTTAGTGACGCACATCCTCAAAGAACACCAATGATAACCACTCAGGTGGCAAAAAAACAGAGAAAAATGCGAGAAACGGACCATGACGGTGAGAAAATACAAAAACTTTAAACAAAAGAAAATGTTCCTTACAGAGAAGCTGTAGGAAGTCTATTATACCTAGCAGGCGCAACTAGACCTGATATTACATATGTCATAAATGTGTTGAGTAGACATCAGGTTAATCCTGCTGAGGAAGACTGGAAGATGGTAAAAAAGGTTTTTAGATATCTAAAGGGAATGAAGGATTTGAATTTGAGAAACCTAGGCGAGACAGATGAAATCCAAACTTATTCTGACGCAAGTTTTGCTGACTGTAAAAATTCGATCACAGCTTGTGCATTTATGATCAAATTATATGGAGATGCAATAATTTGGAAAACACATAAACAGTCTTATGTTGCCTTGTCAATATGCCAAGTCGAGTATGTTGCAATGAGTGAAATTTGTAAGGAAATGCTATCTATAACAAACTTATTGAAATTGATTTTGACAAATTCTTTCTTCCCAATGACCATATGATATGATATCAAAGCGACAGCGGCGAGTGCAGAGGTAAATGGAGGAAATAAGTGGAGGCATATGAACTAGATCAAAGAACATTATGTAAAAGAATGCATTAAAAGAAATCTTATAGTTGTAAAGTGGATAAAATCCAAAGATCAGCTAGCTGGTATCTTTACAAAACCCCTCCCATTTGATCTGCATAATTATTTAATTGGTGAGATTTTAAAAACTAATATTTAATGTGTATTAATCTTTTGTTTATTTGCTTATAGGAGATAAATGAGCTGACGAGTTAAGGCGAGAGAACAGTACAAGCACGATAACATATGGTATGCAGATCATTAAGTCAAGGAATAGATGAAATGGAGCGAAGATTATTGAATCATTTAAAATTAAAATTTTGTGATTGTATAATTAAAGTCGTTAGCTGTCGGGAGGGAGTGTTGGATTTACAGAGCGACATCTATGCCTTGTACTTCGGCTCTCTCTGTCTCTATTCACCCCTCCCCTCTTGTCTTGTAGTTTGTACTTGCCCTCGCGCGCGAGAGCGCAGGAATAGTATCTTAGCAGACACAGATCCGCACATACGTGCACATTTTGGAAAAGAGAGTTACGCACAATAAATATAAAGGAGAGTTTTATATTAAAACAAGACTCTTTATTTAGAAGCCCTCTTCCTGCCTTATAATCTAACAAATATGTGCCTCATTATTTTGTTTATAAATATTTTCCATGAGATATTTGGGCATTTAATCATTTGCCTGTACTAAATTTCCAAAATTATACCATCACGACGTCACAAATCGACTGGCAAATAGGAATCGTTTCGAAACAATTGGAGCAAAATTCAAAATAGAATAAATAAATAATAATTTTTTTCGACAAATTCGAGTTCGAAAAATTCTGAAAAACACTTTACTGTAAATAACGTTCTGTTTTCTAAGCCATTTATACATTTTTGAAAACTATGCAAAGTCCTAATTGAGATCAATTGGTTGATACCTCAAGAATAAGGACTCATTGAGAAAAAATAGAGGTGTCATACTTCATTTTTTGGTGTTAGAAAACACCTCTCTAAGTTTCAGCAAA